>LPNX011080429.1:285200-333152 GCA_001517045.1 Pseudotsuga menziesii
ATTTGCAGTAGGCCTAAATAACCCATTGATGGACGCCTCGGCCAATTCAAGGCTGGGGTCCAAAAAACAAAACCAGGCGAATATTTCCAAATATGTTGGCACATGTAGGTGTGTTTGGGATTGGATTCCGTGGGAACGCTACCCCTAGTCGCTTGAAATATGTTTTTGCAGGGCGGGTGCACCATTTCCAAGGTTGCATGGACCCCACTATAGTTAAACCCTAGTTTGCACAATCTGACTTCGAGGTATGCTCGGGCTGTACGAAGTCAGGAGGGGGGACACCCTAGCCATAATCCTGTTCCATGATCCCAACAAAACCTATGTTTTTTCCATCAGATCCCCAGTCAATGTTCTATGGTGAGTTGCAGTAGGCCAACAAAAGCTATTCAGGGACGCCTGGGCCAATTCAAGGCCAGGGTCCAAAAAAAAAGTGGGCAGTGATTTCCAAATCCGTCAGCACCTGCATGTGTGTTTGGGAATGGAAACATGTGTAATAAATTTTTATCTTATTTTCACTATGATGCTTGCATGGTAACTATGGTATAAATATAGGGTTGATACTCTCTATGCATTCATTTCCCATCCTGTCCTTCATTCCTTCATCTATTTCATGTTAATTTATTCTTATCAACTATAGGCATAAGCCTATTATAGAGCCTCTATCTCTAATTATTTTTTAATGTATGAGTTGTTGACGCTGAGCTATGTTTTAATTCTTTCACTATGGTTTATAAAAGGAGTGCTCATGAAGCTCTAACCCTATCTTATGTGAAGTAATCCATGCTTAAGGATTGAAGTATCTCATTTGACTAGTCTATATAGAATATGTAACATATGACTACAATCCTAGGCATGCTCATATACAAACAAAAGGGTAGTTTATAATAGGCCACAAGAGATGGTTAGGTAGGGTTGGTGTTAGGATTTCCCTCCTAGTTTTAGGGTTTCATCATTGATTCTAAACCATAGTTTATGAATGCCAACCCCAAAACACCATTTGGTTTGCGGTTTCCTCATTCATTCTAAACCCTGCATTATGCACGCCAATCCTTAAATCATTAAAATTGCAACAAGTACAATAGACCATTAAAATTGCAAGTGTTGAACAATAGAATAAGAACTATGTATTTACTCAATCAATGTAAGCAATGTAAACTTCGTATTTAAATGATATGAATTGCCAAATTTATCAAAATCAATGTTTTCGAAGTAGATGTAACAAATGCAATCCAAAAACAGTCATGTTCATTATGATTCTCAAGCTCATAAATACTATGAAATTTCTAGTCAATCATATGGTAAGAGAGGATCATTCTAATATCAATTTATCGCTTGCAAAATGATACAATGATTACTATGTAAATACCAAAGGAAAACAAGTGCTTTCTATTGCAATTTGGACAATGAATAATACTGTAGGTGTTAGTATGTTGGTTCAATAGGAGTTAGGGTTCTATAGGAGTTAGAGTTCAACAAATATCTAGATGACATTCTTCATAAAATTCACCTTGACGAGAGAAGAAAGTATTTAACTTTGTCGCTTTTGTGAGAGAAGAAATCCTAGGGACTGTAGCATTTGAGAAACCCTACGATTACTTGGTTTGCTTCAATGTAATGATTCTTTTTGGGATGACCGACCAATATTTTAGTTAGAATTGGTTCTTATCTAGGAGTTGTTGGTAGTTAGGATTTTAGAGAGCTTGACTTGTAGAGTCCTAGGAGGGATGCCAAGGCTAGAGAAGGGGTTTTGAAAGGGGACAAAGTCCTGATCCTATAGGTTGAGGATAGGAGTATGAGATTCCAAGCTTAAGGTTAGGAAATGCAAAAGGGTTTGGAAAGGTATAAATATAGGGTTTTAGGTTAGGTGTCTAGTTAGGTCTAGGTACTTAGGGTTTAGTTTCGTAATAACAAGGCCAAATCTGGGTATGAAAAGACAAGACAAAAAATGGAAAGGCCGAGGGGTGAGAGGAGGCTTGAAAAACTAGAAAAATATCTCGATAAAATTATTTGGTCGAAAGAAGAATACTTCATGAAAAAAATTGTTAGATTGAAAAATTATTTGCACTATGATTTCCAAGATCAAGTATTTGGTATTTAAAATTATCATTGTTATTGTACATGTTTATGCAGTTGTGTATTTTTTTGTTAACTAACCTACAATGTTAAAAAATTTATGCATTTTATTGTGAACATACAGACTTTATTGCTTCGTCAAAAATATGTATTGCAAGCACATCAACTGTAAACTACTACTGCATTTGACATCATGTATGCAAATTTGTAATAAAATGAAAATTAATATAGAGAAGCGTAAAATGATATATTAATATACACAAATTTCCAATCATATACAATAGTAGTGAAAAATAGAACATCGTTCCCAATGCATATACAATGGAAACTCGTGCGGTATACAAAATATGACAACTCGTTCCAAATGCCACATCATGGTGAGTGTACATAGGAGGGTCTCTCAATCCTCCTATCCATGCTTGAAGCTGCCAGGTGCACCTCCAAAATTGATCTTCCTCTTCTTCAAGCTAGAGGAATCTCGATTCTTCTGGCCGCTTCGACCACCTCCCCTTCAGCTCTGAAATGACAACAATCAAATGTCAACTCCTACAAGCAATTATACATGTATAACACACAATTTAAAAATCAAAATTACATTTTCAAATATTAAATAGCTCACCTTAGACGAGACCATAAGTGGTGAGTGGGACACCCTCCTCCGTGATCCAAGTCTCTCGACAATGCTACCCTACAACACTTAACCAGTAAGATAAATCATACAATTTACTGCCTATGTTAAGTTTCGTTAATATTGCATGATATTTTCATAAACTAATCAATCTCACCATGAACACAACATGATGGTCCTAGGGGGTTGGCAAGTGGAGCAATCAGCTTGTCCTCACAAGTGGTAGGTGGAGTAGTGGGCTGGAAAACCTACTCTAATTCTAGGGTGGATGGCATAGTGGAGGATGTAGCCACATCGACGTTTGATAAAAAAAAACTAGGGGGTGCAATGGGAGAGGGTGTGTACTGGAGTGGGCGAAGTTGTGATCTCCAACAATAAACCCCAAATGGATGTAGAATGGAACAGGACACCCTGGAAGAGGAAACAAGGGTGGTTGCGGAATATCAGGGAGGGGTTTGAGGTTTGGGACAGGGTGGAGGGATGGGTGAATGTCGATGGATAGTGTATTGTGGTCAAAGGGGGGAGGTTGGAAACATGGAAAATTACAAGGGAGGGGGTGGATGGGTGGGGTGGGGGGAGTGAATGAAGGATGTGATGAATAAGGGGGAGTTGGATGGAAGTGTGGTGGTATATGGGATGTAAGGGATTGATGGAATGGATTTGGTAGGGATGCAGGGAAAGGGACATGTATGACAGGGGCTACACCTGGAATATATGGTGGGAAAAAGGAAGTTAATGGAGAGATAGTGACACTGATGTGCCTATGTACTCAAACCTACATACTTACTCATGGACTTGTATATTAGTACATAAAAGTATAACTATACAAATATAACTCGTCAAAACGGAAATTAAATTTATACTATATTACAAGATACTTGCTCATGAGAGGATCTACTGATCCCCGACGGGGATGGATGGTCACTCACTCCTGCAGTCACATGTTCATTTGCACAAAAATATTTAGATTCAATTACTAAATATTAAGTACATTGGATGACAATATTAACTACTAACATTGAATTTAATTACTAAAAGAAAAATACCTATGTGTATGGTGACACGATGTCCTCTATAGCTGCCATGGATCCATCTAGGTTGAATGAAACAACGTCCTCCCACCCAGGTGTTGGAGACTCAACACTGACTAACTATACATTAAAACAAATCAATTCATCAACATCTGATTCTACATTAAATTTATTAGAAATTATGAGATTTCATAATGTATGACAATAATTGAACATTAAATAAAACAATAAATAACTTGGTGTATGTAGCTCTCTATGGCATGCTCCTTCCCAAGAACATGGCATAGATTCCCACAATGAGAACAATGATATGGTACTGGTCCTGTCGAGCTGGATGGATCATCCTGGTTACCACCTGTAGCTTCTTTCCCTCGCCTACCACCAATATACCATGGAGAAGTGTGTCTCTTGAGGTGGTCGTGCTCGCTCTACGAGGACATAGCCAAAAACATGGTATTGTTGAGAAGGTGTCGTGTGGCACATCTAACGGACTTATGGATTTCATCTATCCCACTACATAACCTAGCGGTTTGAGGAAGCGATTTTGGCTCTCACCTAGGTGCAAGAAGTCCTCTAAGTGGGTTCCAGTGTGCATGAGGTCGATCTTGGGATGATCCAAAACCGATGCCCTAGAACTCAGTGATGTCAAAGTAGTTCACATGGAACCCTAACACAAAATCATCCCATAGTTTCCTGAGAAAATACTACGGGACCTCGACATTATTGCATGGATTCTTGTCAAAAACCATTAACCATCTCTTCCTCCAGTTTTATCTCCATGGATGGTAATTACACCGATCCATGGAAACTTGCTTCTTCCTCACATATAGAAGCTGTCGTGTTCTCGGATTTGTAAATTTGCTCCATAGTTGGGATTCTCTGATATTCAGTTGTTTTATATCGTCTTTGGATATACTAGTGCTATAATGTTCTCTCATTTGAGCCTTATATTGGCTCAAATTGGTTATCTCACAGTAGGAAATGTTTATAGAATCTATTATGTTTTGTAGTGATGTGGCGAGGGAAACCCAAGAGGGTTCCATGGTGTTCTTCAGTTCATCACTCAATATTCTTAATTGGTTTAAATCCCTGTGTAATTCATCTTCATTGTTTTCTTCCTTGAATTTGGGGTTTGGATCATCTGGCTAGTTTGTTTCAATCCTTTCTTGGGATGGTTCATTGGTATTTGTCATTGTGTTTAGGTCATTTGTATCTACAATATCAAATTTTACT
The DNA here is from genome assembly GCA_001517045.1 of Pseudotsuga menziesii. Taxonomy (NCBI): domain Eukaryota; kingdom Viridiplantae; phylum Streptophyta; class Pinopsida; order Pinales; family Pinaceae; genus Pseudotsuga; species Pseudotsuga menziesii. The sequence continues at coordinate 290,166 of LPNX011080429.1, forward strand.
AATTTCAATTTATTTGCAATTTTTTTTAAATTTTTTATTTTATTTGAAAAACAATAAAAAACATTAAAATAAACAAAAAAAATGGCATTCCTACTCCATCTACCTTACTCCAACGTCGTGGGTGTCTTTTTAGGTAGCTTGGACACTTTATTTGGGATCCTTGGGTGTCGTTTTTGCCTCCTTATGTGCTAGCGGGTGTGTTGTAAACAAAACAAAATTGTTCATTTTTGTTTTTGTTTTTAAACACAGGGACACACACGCATCCCTATATGTTATCCCACAAAACACTCGCATGCATGCACTTACACTCAAGCACGGCATTATGGGGGCATGCGTGCTCTTATTGTCTATGCTGGAAATCCAGTGTGGAGGGTACCCATAAGAACCTGCTACCCAAATATGATGCAATGGGAGCGCGCGAACGAAAAAAAACAAGAACGTGCATGCACCCCTAGAGGTTCGCATGCACTCCTACTTTGCCAATGGTGAACCTCCATGCCGAATTGCCAATGTGGACAACAGGAGCATGCATGCTCCTAATGACGCACGTGCCAGATTGCTAATGTGGACAATAGGAGCACACATGCCCTCCTAATGACACATGTGCATGTGTATGTGGACATGCATGTGTGTTTTGTGTGATCAGATACAAGGACACATGCGCGTCCCTGTGTTTAAAAAATAACAATGAACAATTTTGTTTTGTTCATCATCATCATTCCATTAAAAATGCTCGAAAATAAAATCAAAGAAAATTTTCAACTAAACCTATCATCATCATCATCATTTCTCCTCATCATCATCATCATTATCATCCTCCTCCTCCTCCTCCTCATCATCATCATCACCATCATCGTCATCATCATCATCATCATCATCCTCATCATCATCATCAAAGTCATCATCGTCATCACTATCATTGTTCATCATCATCGTCATCATCATTTTCATCATCATCTTCATCACCATCACCATCACCATCCTCCTCCTCCTCCCCCTCCTCATCATCATCATGCTCATCCTCATCCCCATCATTATCATCACAGTCATCATCCTTTTCATCTTCATTATCATCATCATCCTCATCCCCATCATCCCCATCATCATCATCATTGTCATCATAGTCATACTATTCGTGATCATCATCATTATCATCATCGTCGTCATCGTCATCCTCATCAACATCATCATAGTCATCATCATCATCATCATTAATCATCATAATCATCATGGTCATCATCATCATAATCATCATCATCATCATCATCATTAACATCATCATCCTCATCATCATAATCATCATCATCATCATCATCATCATAATCGCCATCATAGTCATAGTCATTGTGATCATCATCGTCGTCATCATCATCATCATCATCATCATCATCATAATTATCATCATCATCATCGTCGTCGTCACCATCATCATCATCATAATTATCATCATCATCATCATCATCATCACCATCATTGTTCATCATCATCGTCGTCACCATCATCATCATCATCATCATCATCACCATCATTGTTCATCATCATCGTCGTCACCATCATCATCATCGTCATAATCATCATCATCATCATCATCATCATCATCATCATCATATTCATAATCCTCATCATCATCATTGTCATCATCCTCCTCACTATCATCATCATTCCATTGCAAATGCTTGAAAATAAAATCAAAGCAAAGTTTCAACTAAACCAATCATCATCATCATTGTTCCTCATCATTTTCATCATCATCATCATCCTCATCCTCATCATCATCATCATCACCTTCGTTGCTCATCATCATTATCATTGTCATCATCATCATCATCATCATCCTCATCGTCATCGTCATCATCATAGTCATTATCCTCATCATTATCCTCATCATCATCATTGTCATCATCATTATCATCATCCTCATCACCATCATCATCACCATCATCATCATGATTGTTCCTCATCATCATCATCATCATTACCATCATTGGTCATCATCATAGTCATCATCATCATCATCATCATCATCATCATTGTCATCGTCAACACCATCATCCTCATCATCGTAATCATCATAATCATCGTCATCATAGTCATAGTCATCGTGAGCATCATCATCATTATTCCTCATTATCATCGTCGTCATCATCATCATCACCATCATTGTTCATCATCATAGTCATCATCATCATCGCCATCAACATCATCACCATCATCATTGTAATAATTATCGTAATCATCATAATCATCGTCATCATAGTCATAGTCATCGTGATCATCATCATCATCCTCATCCTCATCCTGATCATCATCACCATCATGGTTCATCATCATAGTCATCGCTATCATCATCATCATCATCATACTCGTCACTCTCATCATCATCATTGTCATCATCCTTCTCATCATCATCATCATTGTCATCATCCTCATCGTCATCATCATTGTTCATCATCATCATTCCATTGCAAATGCTTGAAAATAAAATGAAACTAAAGTTTCAACTAAACTTATCGTCATCATCATCATCATCATCATCCTCACCCTCATCATCGTCATCATCATCATCACCATCATTGTTCATCATCATTTTCATCATCATCATCATCATCATCATCCTCATCCTCATCGTGGTCATCATCATCATAGTCATCATCCTCATCATCATCATTTTCATCATCCTTATCATCATCATCACCATTAGTGTCATCATTGTTCCTCATCATCATCGTCATCATCATCACCATCATTGTTCATCATCATAGTCATCCTCATCTGCATCATCATTGTCATTGTCGTCGTCAAGATCATCATCCTCATCATCGTAATCATTGTCATCATAGTCATAGTCATCGTGATCATCATCATCATCATCATCATCATCATTGTTCCTCATCATCATCATCATCATCATCCTCATCCTCATCATCATCATCATCACCATCATTGTTTATCATCATAGCCCTCATCATCCTCATCATCATCATCATTGTTGTCATCATCATCATCATCCTCATCAGCATAATCATCATCGTAATCATCATAATCATCATCATTGTAGTCATAGTCATCATGATCATCGTCGTCATCATCATCCTCATCATCATCATAATCATCATCACAATAATTGTTCATCATCATCGTCATCACCATCATCATCATCATCATCATCATCATCATAGTCATTATCCTCATCATCATCATTATCATCATCTTCCTCATTATCATCATCATTGTTCATCATCATCATTTCATTGCAAATGCTTGAAAATAAAATCAAAGCAAAGTTTAAACTAAACCTATCATCATCATCATCATTGTTCCGCATCGTTGTCATCATCATCATCGTCATCACCATCATCAACATCATCATCATCATCACCATAATTTCTCATCATCATTTTCAACGTTGTCTTCATCATCATCATCGTCATCTTCATCCTCGTCATCGTCATCATAGTCATCATCCTCATCATCATCATTGTCATCATCCTTATCATCATCATCACCATCATTGTTCATCATCATCATCGTCATCATCATCATCAGCATCAGCATCCTCATCATCGTCCTCCTCCTCATCATCATAGTCATTATCCTCATCATCATCATTGTCATCATCCTCCTCCTCATCATCATTGTTCATCATCATCTTCATGGTCATCATCATCATTCCATTGAAAATGCTTCAAAATAAAATCAAACCAAACTTTCAACTAAACCTATCATCATCATCATCATCATCATCATATTCATCATCATCGTCATCATCATTGTTCATCATCATCGTCATCGTCATCGTCATCGTCATCATCATCATGGCCATCATCATCATCATGGTCATCATCAGCATGTACAATAGATCGTTAAAATTGAAAGTGCTCAACAATAGCCTAACAAAAATGTATGTATTCAATGAGTGTAAGCAATGTCAACTTCATCTTCAAATGATATGAATTGCCAAATTTATTAAAATCAATGTTTGTTAAGTAGATGTAACAAATGAAATCCAACAACAGTCATGTTCAATATGATTCTCAAGCTCATCAATACTATAAAATTTCCAGTCAATCAAATGGTAATAGAAGATCATTCCAATATCAATTTCTAGCTTGCAAAATGGGACAATAATTACTATGTAAATACCAAAGGAAAACAAGTGCTTTATAATTCAATTTGGACAATGAATAAGACTATAGGTGTTAGTATGTTGGTTCAATAGGAGTTAGAGTTCAAAAAAGAGCTAGATTACATACTTCATGAAATTCACCTTGAGGAGAGAAGAAAGTATTTAACTTTGTAGATTTTGTGAGAGAAGGACTAGGGATTGTGGCATTTGAGAAACCCTATGGTTACTTGGTGTGCTTGTTGTAATGATTCTTTTTGGGATGAGTGACCAACTTTAGTTAGTATTGACTCTTATCTAGGATTTTTTGGTAGCTAGGGTTTTAGAGAGCTTGACTTGTAGAGTCCTAGGAGGGATTCCAAGGCCAGAGAAGGGGTTTTGAAAGGGGAAGAAGGTCTGATCCTATAGGTCGAGGATAGGAGTATGAGATTCCAATATTAAGGTTAGGAAAGGAGGAAGAGTTTGGAAGGGTAAAAAACAAGGGTTTTAGGTTAGGTGTCTACTTAGGTATAGGTCCTTAGGGTTTAGGTATGCAATAACAATGCCGAATCTAGGTATGACGAGAAGAGACAACAAATGGAAGGGCTAAGGGGTGAAAGGAGGCTTGGCAAACTAGAAAAATATGTCGATAAAATTATTTTGCTAGAAAGAAGAATAATACATGGAAAAATTTGCTAGATTGAAAAATTATTTGCACTATGATTTACAAGATCAGGTATTCGGTATTTAAAATTATCATTGTTATTGTACACGTTTATGCAGTTGTGTATTATTTGTTAACTAAGCTACAATATTAAAAAATTTATGCATTTTATTGTGAACATACATACTTTATTGCTTCGTCAACATTAAGTATTGCAAGCACATCAACTGTAAACTACTACTAAATTCGACATAATGTATGCAAATTTGTAATAAAAGGAAAAGTAATATAGATAAGCACGAAATGATATATTAATATACACAAATTTCCAATCATATATAGTAGTAGTGAAAAATGGAACATTGCTCCGAATGTTTACATAATGGAAACTCGTGCATATACAAAATATGGCAACTCGTTCCCTATACAAAATATGGAAACTCGTGCCAAAATGCCACATCATAGATAGTGTACATAGGAGGGTCTCTCAATCCTGCTGTCTACGCTCGGAGCTCCGAGGTGCACCTCCAAAATAGATCTTCCTCTTCTTTGAGCTTGACAAAGCTTGGTTATTTTGGCCGATTTGACAACCTCCCCTTAGGCTATGAAACGACAACAATCAAATGTCAAATCCTACAGGAAATTATATAAATATAAAACGGAATTTAAAAATCAAAATTACATTTTTAAATATTAAATAGCTCACCTCACACGAGACCATAAGTGGTGAGAGGGCTACCCTCCTCCGTGATCCAAGTCTCTTGGCAATGTTACCCCACAACATTTAACCAGTAAGATAACTCATACAATTTATTGCCTATGTTAATTTTCATTAATATTGCACGAGATTTTCATAAACTAATCAATATCACCGTGAACACAACATGTTGGCAGGTGGAGTAATCGGCTGGTCCTCGAGGGTGGCAGGTGTAGCAGTGGGTTGGAAAACCTTCTCTGATGCTAGGATGGATGGCATAGTGGAGGATGTAGCCACATCAAAATTGGCTAAAAAACTAGGGGGCACTGTGGGAAAGGGTGTGAACTGGAGTGGGCAAAGTGGTGATGTACAATGATAAACCCCAACTGGATGTAAAATGGAATGGGCCACCATGGAAGAGGAAACGAGGATGGTGGGGGAATATCAGGGAGGGGGATGAGGTCTATGATGGGGTGGAGGGATGGGTGAATGTGGATGGATGGTGTATCATGGTCAAAGAGGGGAGGTTGGAAACATGGGGAATCGCAAGGGAGAGGGTGGATGGATGGGGCAGCGGGGAGTGAGTTAAGGTTGTGATGAAGAAGGGGGAGTTGGATGGAAGTGTGGTGGTGGATGTGAGGCAAGGGATGGATGGAATGGAGTTGGGAGGGATGCAGGGAAAGGGAAATGTTTTCGAGGGGCTACACCTGCCATATATGGTGGGGAAAAGGAAGTCGATGGAGAGATAGTTACACCGATGTGCCTACGTACTCAAACCTACATACATATTCATGGCCTCGTATATTAGTACATAAAAATTATAAACATAGAAATCTAAGCCATCAAAACTGAAATTAAATTTATGCTTTATTACAAGATACATGCTCACAAGGGGATCTCCTAATTCCCGACGGGGATGGCTGGTCACTCACTCCTGCAGAGACCTTTTCATTTGCACAAAAATATTTAGATTCAATTACTAAATATTAACTACATTGGATGACAAGATTAACTCCTAACATTAAATTTAATTACTGAAAGAAAAATACCTGTGCGTATGGTGCCGCAATGTCCTCTGCAGCTTCCATGGCTCCATCTAGGTTGAATGAACCAACGTCCTCCCACCCGGGTGTTGGAGACTCAGCACTGAATAACTGTACATTAAAACAAATCAAGTCATCAACATATGATTATATTTAAATTTATTAGAAATTATGAGATTGCATAATGTATAACAATACTTGAACATTAGTGGAATGACGTGATTATGATGGAGAGGAAGGACAATCGGGAGAATTTTTTTTTTTACGGAGCGGGGTGAAAAGAAGGGCCAAAGGGTTCTTTTCTTGGCCCAGGCAGGGTCGGGGATGCGAACCCCCCTATTTAGGCATGGTGGCGGCCTTAGCGTGGAGCTGAGGGTCGACAGGATATAGTGGGGGAAAAGAGGGGACATGCAAATAAAGGAGATTGGGCATGGGAGGATGACTCCTGAGAGCTCAATCGATCCCGACGATCCAGATCCATTCAGAATCGATCCGAGGGAAAATAGAAATGTGGAAGGAGAAGGATTTAATTGGGAAATTTGTGGGGATCTGGATGAGGGAGAAATACCTAGTTCACTGGAGAGCTCAATCGATCCCGACGATCCAAATCCATTCAGAATCGATCCGAGGGAAAATAGAAATGTTGAAGGAGAAGGATTTAATTGGGAAATTTGTGGGGATACGGCCCAGGGAGAAAGACCTAGTTCACTGGATTCAGAGCACATGGATCCCAAAGGGCCATTATGATTTGAAGTTGGGAGCGAAGGGTTTTTTCACCATCATATTCTTCAATCAGGAAGATTGTGACAAGATCTTGGAAGGAGGGTCATATTTTTTATTCTCGGCTGGGGTTTACCTCCGGCCATGGAAGGATCGATTCAATTCTAAATCAGAGGACATGACAGTAGCCCCCGTTTGGATTTTGCTGGTGGGTTTTCTTGGGGAACAATGGGATATGGAAGTCCTTCGTGATATTGGGAATTCAATTGGGGAATTTGTGAAATTTGCCAAGCAAACTAGGCTCTAGAGGTATACAACATTTGCTCGAATCTGTTTGTATATGTATCTCTTGAAGGACCTCCCTGAAGCAATCAGCTTGAATTGGGACAATGAGGAATAGATCCAACAAATCGACTATGAGCAGTTACCCTTCTCGTGCAGGATCTGCCATGAGTATGGCCATTTTGGGAGGAAGTACCATAGAGGGAGTCAGGATAAGAAAGCACGGGATCAGGAGGAGGCACCAACAAATGAAGGGTTCACACAACTCAAAAATAGGAGGAGGGGTCGAAGTAATGGAGGGCAGAAGGGACGTAAGGAAGGATCTGAAAATCTTGTGGATTTTTCAAACCCTGTCCAGGTCTTGGAGGAAGTGGTAGAGGAGCAAGTGCATGAGGAAGGAGATTCAGCCAAATCCCAGGAGACCGAGTTGAAGGAGGAAACTGAAGAGAGTAACACTGGCAATAGGTCAGTCACCATGGAAGAGGACGAAGCTGAGGACATGGATCTCGGTGATTTGGATCTGGACGCCCTAGAAGAAGAATGTAGGAAAGTAGGATCAAGATATGTACCCTAAGAGCAGGTCGAAATTTTACAACAGGAAATTATTCGATCTAAAGCTCACAAGGATCTAGGGATAAGTGTGGAGGGGAAGAAGGATAGAAATAAAAAAATGTAGGAAGAGGATCAGAAGAGAGGACAGAAAACAAACAAGCAAAGGATAGTAGAAATTGGAGTCAAGCTAATCGAATCAAGCGAGTATCCCATGATCAAGGAGGCCTTCTCTGAAGTAAGTAAAGTTACACTATGAATATAATTACCTAGAATATTAAGGGGTGTAATCACCCAAGGAATATTAGAACCCTATCTAGGAATATTAAGAAGGAAAAACTAGACATTCTCTTCTTGCAAGAAACCAAGTGTAGTTTTGAGACAATGGAGAAGATCAGGAAAAATACATGGAAAGGTAGTAAGGTTATGGCTTTAGACACAGACGGTACGAAAGGGGGGATGGATATATTATGGAAACCCAAAGAGGTGGATCTACTGGAGTGGAGAATGGGCCATTTCTTCCTATTAGCAGATTTCCAAATCTTAGGTACAGAAATCAGAGGGACGATTATGAATATATACGGGCTGAGTGCCTTCCTACAAAAGCAGGCATTTGTTCATCACCTACATTAGCTCTATGCAATGGTCACGAAAGGAAAATGGATTATATACGGGGAATTTAATCTGATAACCTCTCTCCAGGAAAAAAAGGGGGGAAGAAGGATGTTGGACAAATATCAAGAGGAATTTAGGGAAGCCCTCACCCTAAGTGCCCTCGTGGAATTAGAAACTGGGGATGGCTGGTTTACTTAGAACAAGAGGAGAGGAAGAGACCACTTGGTTTCCTCGAAGAATCAAGGACAAGTAGAGGAGTGCTCAAATATTTCAATTCAACTTTTCTCGCTCTAATTCCAAAGAGTGAGGGGGTAGAAGTTCCAGCTAAGTTTAGACCCATAGCTCGTTGTAATGTGATTTACAAGATGATTTCTAAGGTCATAGAAAAAAGACTTAAACCCCTCCTCCTAGGGCTCATTAGCATGGAGAAATCAATATTTGTGGAGGGACGCCAAATCGTAGATAGTATTATCATGGTTCATGAAGCTATTCACTCACTGATATGCACTAGAATCCCAGGCATGCTTATCAAGCTAGATATAGCCAAAGCTTATGACAAGCTCAGTTGGTAGTATTTGAAGAAGATGCTTCAAGCTTTTGGATTCTGTTAGGAATGCAAGGAGTGGGTACTGGGTCTGGTATCCTCTCCTTCATTTTTAATCCTCTTGAATAGATTTCCGAAAATGATTTTTTTTCCTTCCAGGGGGATGAGACAAGGAGACCTCCTTTCCCCATTTCTCTTCATTCTAGCTATAGAAGGGCTAAGCAGACTCATCAAAGCTCAAGTAGGACAGGGGAGGATCATAGGTCTATCATTTTATGAGGATATGGATAAACAAACTCACCAATAGTTTGTTGATGACATGATGTTGATGGGGCACAGTTTAGTCCAAGAGGTGAGAGCCTTCAAAACTAGTCTAGTGGCCTTTGCCAAGGCATTGGGACTTGAAGTTCACCCAGAGAAGTCCCATATTTGTTTCTTCAACACTTCACTCATAACCCAAAGAAACATTGGGAGGATTTTGGGATTTCAGAAAGGGATGTTGCCAACTAAATATCTAGGGGTCGCGTTGGGTCAAGGCACCATTAGGAAGGCTTCCTGGAAGGACCTGCTAGATAGGATAAAGGCTAGATTGGCCAATTGGGTTCTCAAGCCACTAAAACTTCTTGGGAGGATAGTGATTGTCAAATCAGTCCTCCAAGCCATGCTGATGTATCTATTCTCAGTCCTTTCTGCTCCAAAGTTAGTTTTAAAGGAAATCAAAAGCATCTAATGAAATTTCCTATGGGCCAGGAGAGAGAGTAAAGAAAAATTCACCTTAGTTAGCTGGGAGAAGGTGAGCATGCCTAAGGAGAAAGGGGGCCTTGGCCTCAGAAACCTTGAAGTGGTGGGGGAGGTGCAGAGAGCCAAGATATGGTGGCAGTGGTGCAATTATAAGAAGGAGCCTTTTGCTAAGATATGGCATATTAAATATGTGAGGGGATGGCCATTATCTCAGCTGGTATGTTTCAATGGGGAGCCCCAGGGATTCCACATTTGGTAGAAGGCAAGGGAAGGTCGAAGATTGATCTAGGAGCATAGTTTCTAGGAAATTCAATCTGGAAACCTTGCCAACTTTTGGGACGACTCATGGAACCAACTACCAAATCTCGGGGCTGACCCAAAATGGCAGCATATCAGGATTAGATGTTTGGAAGAAGGAAAAGAAAAGGTTAATCAGTACTTGGAAGGAACTCCTCAGGATGGTAGGATAAAGTGGACAATGGCGATCATCCAAGAGGATCAAATTTCAGTAGAAGAAATTAGAGCCTTTAGGGAGGAATTACAAGAATGATACATTCGAATCTGGAATGGGGATGACAGACTCAGATGGGGGTATTCTCAGAAGGGGACATTTAGCATAAAGGAGGCATATAACATTAAAATAAGGGGGAAGGTGGAGGAAGATGAGATTTGGGGGAAATTATGGGTCTCCAATCCCTGGCTGAAGGTGGCCATATTTTGCTGACTTGTGGTTAGAGGCAGAATACTAACTGGGGAAAACCCGAGGCATAGAGGGCTTCAAGGGCCATCTCGATGTTTCTTGTGTGCTAACGAAGAAGAGAGCATGGGCCATCTTCTTGATGCATGTCCTTTCGCCTCTATCTTTTGCGACAAAGAAGCGCAAACTTTAGGAAAAGTAATAGATGCAGAGGGAACCCGAATCAAACCTTAAGAGACTAGAACCCCAAGGCTTTTAAAAACAATATCTTACGTTTTCTATGGAAAGACTTTCTAGGAATGGTGACATGGGTAATCTGGAAGGAGTAGAAAAGCATAATTTTTAGGGCAAAACAACACTCTCATGAGGAAGCCTACAAAAACATAGCATCCAATTTGATGGAGACAGTTCACAGTATGCAATGGAGTGATGAGGATAGGGAAATCGCAGGGCCGAAAAAGAGAATAGCAGAGGCATGCGGTCTGGATAGGGGAGTCATTAGCGAGCTACTCCGAAAAACCATTGCTTGCATAGTAGAGAGTCCACTGTCGTGGTCTTCCCCACCGAGTCTGTTGTTTAAGGTAAATTTTGATGGCACATCCAGAGGTAATCAAGGGAATGCGGGATATGGAGGGGTCTGCAGGAACTGTAATGGAGAAATTATTCAGGTGTTTTATGGTTCTTTAGGTACAGACACCAATAATTCAGTAGAGCTGGAAGGGATGATCGAGGTCATTCAAATTATTATTGGGAATGGGTGGCTACCGACGATAGTTGAAGGTGATTCCAGGATCCTCATCCAAATGGCATAGCAGATGGCTAATGGAAAATCAGCGGATAAGGGGGCATCCAACTGGTGCCTTGCTAGTAGGTTGGATGACCTTCGATCGATGGTAGTGACATATCTAGTGCTATCCTTTCACCACGTCAAGTGAGAAGCAAATCAGGTGATGGATTTAATGGCTAACGTCATTGTCACTGATGTCAGAGCCAGTTGGAGGGGATGGCTAGAAGAATTAGAGGGGGAGAAGTGGATTCCTATATGTCGTCAACTCGCTTCTCATGATGTGGGTGACAGGGGCCAGATGACAAGAACTACAAGAGAGGAACGTGGTAGGGAAAGGAGGCAGGAACGTCCTCCCACGCGTTGTCTCCTTTAACACATGTTTTGCAGGTGGCCTTAGATCATGGTAATCCAGTATTATCATCAAACCATTAAGACAACGTACGAAGGAGGTCATGAGAGGAAAGGTTGTTCAGACTCCACACAGACTACTAAGCTAGTTATGATGAAGGCATTAAAAATGGATCTCGTGCGATGTATGGGGACGGAAGGTGGTTGGATTTGGGCCATCATTGCTTAGGATGGAACCGTTAATGCATTCATGGGATTTATGGTTATTTATTAGATGAAGGTTGTAGAAGCAACTATCTGTGCTCAGAGGAGCAATAGAGACAGACTGTTAAGTTTAGAGTGTGAGCTATGGGTAGAAGAAGAATTGAGTGTTTTAGTGAGGAGGAAATCTAAGTAGTGCAAGATGGGTCCGCCTCGAGATGGTCTCGGGAAACCAGGGGGAAGTATGGATCTAGCTGGCAGTCAAGGTAAAGGTAAAGATAATATTTAGATGGGGAAGAGAGTGGCAACTAGGGCCCAATTGCAAGCTTAGGTAGCTACAGAGGTTTTCAAAGACTGAATCTCGCTCATTTCCAGAATTGCAATGGAGAACATGGAAAAAGCGCTCTGGGATGAGGTGAAGTCTATGTCAATTGAGGAGGTTTGTGAGGAGGTGGATGGATGGATATTTGACCCGGGCTCCACTGCGGGGAGAGCCTCGACCCATGATAGGATGGTGATGATATACTGGGTTCTTATGAATTTGGTTACTTAGTGGAACCTTAGTGCAGCAGCCAAAGTGGAGGAGAAGCTTGCGGAAATCATGGCTAAGAAGGAGGGAGATGAAGAGCTTATCAAGGCTTGGAAGGAACACAATGACGAATGTTAGGATATCCATAGTAAGGTTGAATCTCTTAGTGTGGACTGCCGTCTCATGCACCAAAGGGTGGACTAGATAGCGTCCTACCTGGGTATTGCATTGTATCATCCTGGAATGGAACAACACTTGGTGGGGGGGTCTCGTTGCAATGCCAGTGGGAGGAACATATGCTCTACTCCAGAGGTGCACAGGGTAGAAGCGGTTCTACGTCCAGGTGGTCGAAGCGAGTTTGATGTACCATGCCCAGAATGACCGGTGCTTCCTTGAGGCCTCAGTGTGAGCTCTTTTATATTTTTGTCTATGTCTATGTGGCTTTGTATTTGGCCTCTAGGTCTTTTCAGTCTATTTAACTGTATTCTTTCAGCACTTAGGAAGATAGCTGTGTATGTATTTCATGGATTGAAATCTCCTCAGTGGGAACTCTCCCAGGTTTTTGGGTTGGGGAATATCTAGTAGTCTCAATGTAACTGGGAAGGGTAGAATCCTGAGCGGGATGTCTAGGGCCTGCAGTTTTGTGGCTCTACTGTAACCAGTTTTAAGCAGTAATACATATTTTATTTACAAAAAAAAAACCCAATACTTGAACATTAAATAAAACAATAACTAACTTGGTTTAGGTATCTCTCTATGGCATGCTCCTTCCTATCTAGGAACATGGCATAGATGCCCACAATGAGAACAATGATATGGCACTGGTCTCGTCGAGCTGGATAGATCATCCTGGTTACCACCTGTAGTTTCTCTCCCTCTCCCACCACCAATAGACTGTGCAGAAGTGTGTCTCTCAAGGTGGTCCTACGATGCTGTACCCACAAATGTGGTATTCCTGAGAAGGTGTTGTGTGGCACGTTTAACGGATTCATGGATCTCATCTATCCCACTACCTAACCCATGGGGTTGAGGAAGCGAGTTTGGCTCTCACTTAAATGCAAGAGGTCCTCTGAGTGGGTTCCGGTGGGCATGAGGTCGATCTTGGGCTGAAACAAAACCAACGCCCTGGAATTCTTTGATGTCGAAGTAGTTCACATGGAACCCTAACACAAACTCAGCCCATAGCTTCGTGAGAAAATAATGTGGGACCTTGACATTGTTACATAGAGGCTTGTCAAAAACCATGAACCATCTCTTCCTCTAGTTTTCTCTCCATAGCTAGTAATTACACCAATCCATGCAAACTTGCCTCTTCCTCACATTTGAAGGCTATCTTGTTCTCGGATCTATAAATTTGCTCCACAATTGGGCTTTTGTGATATTCAGGTTTTTTATATCCTCTTTGGATATACTGGTGCTATAATGTTCTCTCATTTGAGCTCTATATTGCGTCAAATTGGTTATCTCCCTGTGGGCAATGTTGATGGAATCTATTATGTTTTGCAGTGATGTAGCGAGGGAAACCCGAGAGGGTTCCATGGTGTTCTTCAGTTCATCACTCAATATTCTTAATTGGTTTAAATCCACGTGTAATTCATCTTCATTTTTTTCTTCGTTTAATTTGGGGTTTGGCTCCTCTAGTTGGCTTGTTTCACTCCTTTCTTGGGATGGTTCATTGGTATTTGTCATTGTGTTTAGGTAATTTGTATTTACAATATCAAATTTTACTAATTTCAATTTATTTGCAAATTTTTAAAATTTTGTATTTTAGTTGAAAAACAAAAAAAAACATTAAAATAAAGAAAAAAAATGGCATTCTTACTACATCTACCTTACTCCAACGTCATGAGTATAATTTTAGGTAGCTTGGACACTTTCTTTGGGCTCCTTGGGTGTCGTTTTCGCCTCCTTGGGAGTCGTTTTTGCCTCCTTGTACGCTAGCAGGTGTGTTGTGAACAAAACAAAGTTGTTCATTGTTTTGTTTTTTTTTGTTTTTAAACACATGGACACATGCGCGTTCTTGTATGCGATCGCACAAAACACATGCGCGCGTCCACATACGTGTGCCTGCACTTACACGCGAGCGTGTCATTAGGGGTGCGTGCGCTCTTCTATTATCCATGCTAGCAATCTGGTGTAGAGGTTCGTCACTATACTGCCGAAGCAGGAACACGTGCACGCATCCAAGGGTGCATGCACGTTCCTTTTTGTTTCCGCTCCCATTGCATCATATTTTGGTAGCATCTTCTTGCCACCACCCTCAACACAAACATGTCATCAATTATGTGCTTCACGGTCCATGCCCAAGACATGAAATCATATATATATATAACATATGCAATTGGCTTAAGCCCAATATATCAAACAAATCATCATGTTCATATGCAGCGGGGTCTTATCTCCAATATACAAAATAAAATCTCAATGAAATATCATAAGCAATGTGGCTTATGCCCATAAGTGTAAAATCAAAATTCAGGATATTACAAGTGGTGTGTAGCAATTATATTTATAATTAATTTTATAAGATTATATAATTATTTTTTAATTATTAGTTATGTAATTTTGTTATGTCTTTCATAGGGATATTAGAGTTTTCCATAGAGTGGTCTTAGTTTATGTAAATGGAGTAAATGTTTTTCATTTTTAAAATTAAAATAGTTTTTATATTATTTTATTACTTTTTTTTATAAATTAAGTAGGTTTTTATAGATTTTTTTTAAAAATGTGGTTCACCATTTGTTAAAAGGTTAATTCATTGAAAATACCAACACATGTTATTTCAAATTGAATCAAGGTATGGTCATCTTACATCTTCAGCACATTTATTACAAAGCCACAAAAGCATATTAAGCAAGGCTCACAAGAGCATCATATGACTTATTAAAATTAAACCTAGATGAACAAAGTAATAATCATTCCTCCCAACCACCCAAATTACATCCAATAAACTTTTATAAATTAAATAGTAAAATGGTACCAAAGATCGAATACATTTATTACTTAAATCTCATGAGTCCCATATTAATGTAAGTGACAGTCGCCTCCAAATCAACCCATTTTTCATTTAAAATAATGGTAGCATGCAATTATGATCTGCCACTGCATCCAACTCGAAGGCAACTGTAGACAACTGTATCACAACATGCAAATTATGCCGCTGCCCTCCCAACATTGATAATGGCAAATCACGTTGTGTTTGAAATTGGAGAAGAAGATCGCCGGTTAGAGATCGTCGTCATAGCCACGTCTTCTTGATCGACACCACAGCCATATGCATGGGCATGACTGCTGCTGCGATCCCTCAACAGAAAATGGTCGCACAAATTCACCCTTGTTGTGAGCAATATAGTAGTAATAGAAAAGAATTTACATTCTCCCATTACGGATTGTTATTATTTCAAATTGAATCAAGGTATGGTCATCTTACATCCTCAGCACATTTATTACAAAGCCACAAAAGCATATTAAGCAAGGCTCACAAGAGCATCATATGACTTATTAAAATTAAACCTAGATGAACAAAGTAATAATCATTCCTCCCAACCACCCAAATTACATCCAATAAACTTTTATAAATTAAATAGTAGAATAGTACCAAAGATCGAATACATTTATTTCCATATTAATGTAAGTGACAGTCGCCTCCAAATCAACCCATTTTTCATTTAAAATAATGGTAGCATGCAATTATGATCTGCCACTGCATCCAACTCGAAGGCAACTGTAGACAACTGTATCACAACATGCAAATTATGCTGCTTCCCTCCCAACATTGATAATGGCAAATCGCGTTGTGTTTGAAATTGGAGAAGAAGATCGCCGGTTAGAGATCGTCGTCATAGCCACGTCTTCTTGATCGACACCACAGCCATCTGCATGGGCATGACTGCTGCTGCTGCCATCCCTCAACAGAAAATGGTCGCACAAATTCGCCCTTGTTGTGAGCAATATAGTAGAAATAGAAAAGAATCTACATTCTCCCATTACGGATTGCTATGTTGCAACTCATAAGGGAGGGAGGACTCAAATTCCACCGTAACTAAACATTCTGCTATCGCTCGCTGCAGGCATGTCGCTTCTTATATTTGATTTGGTTGATAGAATAGAAGAGATATGCTCCTCCTGCACCTCCTTGGGAAGCAAGACCAGAAACAACACTCATGTCCTTGCAGATGGCCGTGGTGCAGATCAAGAAGACGTGGCTATGATAGTGGTCTCTGATGGCTCATCTTCAGCACCAATTTCAAGCACAGGGCGATATGTCAATATCAATGTTGGGAGTGCAACAGCCTCATTTGCATGCCATGATAGAAAATACGCACGTCAAAACATATATTATGCAAACTTTTACTTTGGTTTATTACCTTATCATAAGAATTAAAGCTTTATCTATAATTAAGAGGCATATTTTAAACTCTTAATATTTATTTTATATCTTTAATAACTATTTTTTAAGATAAAATTATGAAAATAGATTTAAAGTAAAAAAATAGAATAACATAGGAGGTGGTTTTGAATTCCAACCTAGAATAACGTAAAATGTGTTTTTGAGAATTATCTCTTTGCTGGCTAGATAAATCAGCCATCCTTAACAAACATGTATATTCGGTCCATCCAAGGAATGGCTTTGCTGTTGGTTGTTGGATGGACCAAAAGTACATATTTTTTAAAAGCTCAACCAGGTAAATCACCACCTCCACATATTTTAATGCACGTTTGTGCAGTGATGCTATTAATTGATTTGCCATTTTCAAAGCTGATGAAATCTCTGACCTTTTTAATGCAACGCTGCGACATGATGCTATTAATTGATCCAGTTGTCTAAAGAGGGGACTTTTTTATCTTTCTTTTGGGCTAGTTTTTAGATTCATGGAATTTTCAAAACTTATAAAAACATTGCTACATCTTAAAGAGAATGGGTTGTGGGGGTTTTTGTGTCATCTCATTTCATTTCTAAGCTTAAAATCTTTCAACAAACAACACAATTACAAATTTTGTAGATTAAATTCACCTGATTCTCACATAAAATCAACGTGAAAAGTCAAAAAGTCCTCTAGTTAGACAGCTCCTTAATTGATTTTCCATTTTCAAAGATGACTAAATCTCTAAACTTTCGAAAAAGTGATGGCTCAAAGCACTTCTGGTGGGATGGATACGATGTCGACTCACAGTAGTACTTGGAATAATTACACTATTTATATAAAATAAACTCAATGAACCTTCGAAATTATGAGGTCAACCATTATCACTAGGTTTGAGGATCTTAATATAAGAAATAAATAATTTTTCTGTGTAGGTTTATGTTTATATTTGAGCATAATGTACTTTTTTTTAGATAAATATTGTAAATACAAAATTTATTTATGTTATATATATATATATATATATATATATATATATATATATATATATTTTGAAAAGAATACTTTTTTTTGTTAAAAAAATACATATTTGCTATCTATATAAAGATCTCTACAAGCATCTTTAATTTTATTAGTGAAGAATATGTAAACCATATTTAAAAATCTCATAAAAATGGAGATAATAATAAGGATTTAGAAGCATGATTCTTTTTGTTTATGCAACCTAAAGCACTAATTTTGTCAATTATGGATGAATTGAAAGACGCCCACTCTTCTAACACATAAAGGGGAAGAGATGTCAATACGGCCTATTCTTTTTGAATTCGCAAAAACATGAGATGATTAATAATGCATACAACTTTATTATATAAAATAAAAACATTGTAAAATTTTGTGGCCTTGACATGTTTCAAAATATTTAGCACTAAAACATTATTTTAGGGGTAAAAAACCTATTTTCAAGACCCAAAGTCCCATGAATATATTACTGAAAACAACACAATTTCCCTTAGTAAATCACTTAATAGTCCCAATATCCCAAAAAAGGGAATGTGTTGTGGATTGTAGGTGTTTTTCATGGAAATTAAGCTTAATAAGAAATATTTAGGAAACAATACCATTATTTTCCTCCCCTAATATTGGTTATACATTTAGACCCATTCTTGGTCTATAACTAAACTAGTCATCATCTCTCTAGTACCCTTAGAGGAGATTCATAACCAATAGAGATCAAATGTTATGGTTTAAAGAGTCGTTCCTAAGGTTAAAAATGTCAAGTATGGAGACTCTTGAGAGTCTATCACCTAACTCTAGTCAACACTTGATACCCTTCTACGATGCAAAATACCTCATAATGACAACCATATTTGACTCAAATGCCAAAGATTCCCTAAAAGGGACTCATGTCATTGTCTATATGTTTTTTCATAGTGGTTGAGCTTGAAAAGATTCAATTAGGGATTAATAACATAATTCATTCACCCCTATCAACATTTATGGTTTAATTTACACATTTTCAGTGCCAAAATCCTACTCAATACAAATGTATCCCACTTGAAGTCCAAAGAGACAAAGTTCTTGTCTGTTGGTTTAAAGACTTGTTCGAGGAATTAGAGCTTGAGAAGATTCAATAAAATCTTAAGGAAATTGTTTTCAATATTTAATAACAGTCAAGGCATCCGAACCATACATGGTTCACTATAATGGTCGAGAGATGTGTTCATGGAACTTAATCACAAGAATCTATGTTTATGGATCAACCTTGTTTTTTCCCTCCTCCAACCATGGCTACGGGAATTAAGTTGTTTATTCCTTACCAGAACCATAGTAAACTACCTACAACCCATCTATAATGTATAAAATTATTATTCAAACTAATATCCAAATCCTCTTCCAAAGACACCTAAGTGAGGGATCTTTCCAAGATCTCTAGGTGTTGTTAGAGGACTGAAGCTTGAGAAGGTTTAATTAGGGATTAAATCCATACCCATTTCTAACACACAAATCCTATTCATGGTACCCTTATCCTATTTGAATGCCTACAAAGGACCAATGTGCTGGTTTGAGGACTACTTGAAGAATATTGAGCCCATACAAATTCAAACATATCTTGAGGCACTTAATTTCTTTTCTCAACCATGTTCAAGGCCCCACAACCCATCTCTAAAAGATATCCTAATGGAATACATATCCAAATCTGATGTCAAATAGCACAAAGGGAGGGCTTGCGTTCTAGATTTACCCCAGAACTTACAATTAGGGCCTAATCCCAAGAGTTTTTCCTCCCCTAACCATGGAAATTGAGTTTTAAATGGTTAGTTTATGGCTTAATCCCCTTATGTCACCCCTTGATCATGTTCAATTCTTCAGACCCTATATCCCACTCAAATGATAAAGAACCACTAAAATGACCTCAATATCTATTTTTGGAATCTATGTACATAGTTAATTCAAGTATGGATATCTCACCGGTTGAAAGCACCATACATGCTTTGTTTTCCCTTATAATTCTATCCTGATTCTATTCTCTCAAACGTAAATGTGATTATGTTAAAGGAATGCAATGGCCTCTTTTATGTCTGAACTTATTTTTAAGTTTCCTGTATGGACCATTTCTATTGCGCAGTCGAGCTCCTTCCAGGTCCTTGTTTTAAAAGCCCTAGTCAAAATGTTTTTATCCTCAAGGGGCATACCCTATTGTATATGGTATATAGTCACACTTATGACTATCGACAAAATATCGACAAAACCTGAATTATTGTTCATGATTCTTTCATTGGTCATTCTAGGCATTACATAACTCACACATTGTCTCCATCACCGGTAGAAGTATTTGAAAGCAATCATAAATATGAAAATTGATTTTTTTGAAAGCTTAAGCGAGAATGGATTTTAGTGCATACTTTGCTACTTCAGAAATTGATCCAATAACCCCTTTTTATGAATAGCCTTCTTTGAATCCAATAACCAATCACTAAGAGTAGCAGTTATGTGAGATGATTCAAACCTAAATGGATTTGACAAAATACATTCGTTAAAATATTTCACATCCATTATTATTGAAACTCTACAGAATTACCTGTATATATCTATAAATATTTACTACACTCAGTCACACATTTGATACACCCAAGAATCTTTACTACACTCAGTCACACATTTGATAACTCCAACATAAGGTCTTCAGTCAAATTTGGAATAATGGATCACAGAATCTGGGAGTCACAATGATAAATCTTAAAGATGATATCATGATTATTCTGCAGATCATTTTTGAATTGATTTCGAATGACATTGCTGAAATGAGAAAGAGACTGAAATTTGGCTCAACCTTTATTGTCACACAGTTAATAACATCCATAGATAGTCTATACGTAGTTGGAGAGATATTCCCATTTTCTCTTCTGAAAATCTTTAATATTATTATAATAATTCCGCTGAAATCTGGTCGCTTAGATTGCGAGTTACAGTCACAATGTTTTCCATTACTCTCACTCTTATCGAGCTGTAGCTTGACGTTCAAGTTTCAAACAATGATGCGAGTCATATAGGAAAGAATGCATTCATCTGAAATAGGGAAGGACTATTCATTGGTTATTTTCTAGCGTTTATTTAAATATTTCTACATTTCTTTTCATGACCTTGCATCATCATGAGCCAACATGATTATGATGTGATTGGGGACTTACGGTAACTTGTCTTCCTTTCCATTAGTCTCACAACCACCATGGTGAACTTCTACTTGCCTATTCATGATGCCCCTACTTCTACTTGCCCATTCTCTGCCACATTTCACGGAAAAGAAGTATCTTGATATAAGTCCATACAACCTAATCTCGTTCTATGAGAAGGTATCTTTGCAACTATTTTAACTAACTTTCCCATTCATCTATTCCCTAATGCTTTGAATTTCTAAAGATGAATGTCTCTACCCCTTCTAGATATGACCTTGGTGACGGATTTCATGACCAATCATCCTCTAGGATACCATTAGAATCCAATCAACACAATGTGGAACAAAATTCCTTCCTCATAGATCAAGATGATAGGGATTTAACATGTGACTCACTTTCAAAATATTTAAGAGTTTGCAAGGATTTATGTTTTAATGTGATCCTTCACTTTTGAGTGTCAACTCTTTTAGACTAGTTCAATATATGATTCTAATTATTTTTTTGTTTCATTGATAATTTTTTTTCTTGATAAGGATAAATATTAAGGATTTCGTAAGCCTCTATTAAAACTTAATTTTGAAGACATGATTGAAGATCTATTTATCGAGTATCTCACTCCCCTAATTAAGGGATTGCCTTTACCAAATAATGTGGACGCAGGATATAAGGAAACAAAATTTGATATCCTTGTTAATAAGTTTGATCATGAAGCTACAACTATTTCCCTTGAACGTATTTTCGAAGTGTCACTTCATGATCAACGAAGCGATTTTGATCTAGGCCGAGTATTTAAAAAAATATTTTCCATGAGCATAAAGCCTCACTTTATAAATAAGTATGTGATGTTTTGGAAATTAATAAGGATGACACTTCTCAACATGCACCTAATATTTTTTCAATTCCATTTACTAAAGGAAATTAATACAAGAACCCACTTACATGTTTAAATCTTTCATCTCAACTGCAAATTCATTCTTTTGAGGGTGATGGCCCAAAATTTAAATATTAAACCACATAGTTTACTATTCATGAAATTCATATAGATAAAATTACTGAAGGCATGGAGGTGGTTTGAGGATTCAAGAATGATGAAAATATATTTGATGTCCCCTCCCATTTGACATATAAATTTTCTCTCATGATTCTCATTGGAAAATCCATTCAAAACCCTAATCATGATCATGTCTTCGATATGGAATACAATGCAGATTTTGTTGGTTAGAAGATTATGCAAGATGGTCATGAAATTTTCACGATCTTGAGAAGATTTTGTCATACATCATATAATCTTGTTATTTTCCACGTTGAATGCTAGTCCTTGCATAATGTTTTCCATGTCAACAACCTTGCATGCAAGGTTAAAGAGGCATTCCTTCATGCAAATTATCATCCACCTTGAATAGGTGCATGCTCTTTCCTTTTTGTACATAAATCAAATAAAATGACACAATGTAAAATTAAATAACAAAAAAATTGGTAGGGTTTTAGCTTTATTTCCATTGGCATGTCTTTGATTTATGTATTGTTTTATTTGAATTTGAGTTGTTTAAATTACATGCATTATTCACTTGTTGTTTAGGTTAAATTTCTTCCCATTACCATTATTATTATTTTTTTCTTGTTTATCCTTTTTAATCACTTCATGGTAGCCAATCACAATTGGAAGAATAAATCATTTGTGGATAAGTGATTTATATATACTTTTTTATTGATTAACCTAATTGTGGTGGATATAGGAATACAAATGAATTAAGATACCTTGATATGTGTTCATCAAACCAATATTTTTTTGGTCTTTGTTCATAGAAAATGGATCCTTTCTTGAAACAAATTGTCAAATATTCCATTCTCCCCTTAGTTCCAAGCTCTACCACATGTTCCATGGACACTCAAAGTTGTTTAAAGTCTTCTTTCAACACAAATTCATGGTGGAAACTCAGTTTTCAAACCCTATGCATGTGGGATTCACTTGTTGACCAATATCCTATCACATTAGTTCATATTGTGGGTTTTAAAATTATCAAAAATTCAACCAATATATTCCAGGTATTGGGGGGGACGAGGAGTTTAAGGTGGGGGTGTGTAGGGTTTTTTATAAGGATTGAGGTATAAAAAGGGGTGAGGAGGAGGTTTTAAGTATTGCGAGGGGGTTTCAACAAAAAGAGTTTTGGTAAATATCTCTCAAAATTAAGCGTATTCTTTAATATCCCACGATCACACGTGCTATGTGAGGGGTTCATTAAGTGAATTCCATGTGACCCTATTCAAGTTCTTTTGATTGAAACATTCAAGACATTTATTGATCTTTCAATGTTCTATCCTTCTCATATTTTGACTCTCATACATCATAAGACTATAGTATACAAAAACCGAGCTATTATAATCTTGCATGATGTTGTAAGATACACACCTTCGTTGCCTTTGTTGGGAAACGTTTACCATATTTTTGGTCAATGGACATAAGTTCAAAAAGTATTTATAGGATCTCACCGAGTTACTTGATTCAATTGTTCAGTCCAAAATCATATCCTAAGTTTCTAGGTGGTTTGATGTCATATCAAGTTTCCACAAATTAGGAAGTTTATGAATTTAGTGAAATGTTGGACTCACTACTAAAGATTGACGATGCATTGTCTAATTTCCCGTGATGATGTACAAGTGGAAAATAAAATGCCCACTTTAGATAAACATGTTTTCAACATGTTTGTTTAGAAAAGTTGATGTCATGCTCACATAACATTACGAAATCATGAATTAGCTCATCACCAATATGATTGTTCCTTCCCTCCTCACCATTCTACCTCAAAGTCTATCACAATATATATTGAATTTTGGTGCAAACCTATTTTGTTGAAATGTTAATTATCTGAGAGTGGCGTGGTCAATTATTGTTTCAATAGCCTATCCACAATGGCTTTAAAGTATATGAAAAATATATCACCCTTTCAAAATATATTATTTCATGCCTCCATTTTCTCAATGTTAAAAATTGTAATTATCTTATTCCATAACAAAAGAAAAAAATATTCAACATCGTTAAATGTCTCATCATATACATTCCTTTCCATTATTATTTTTTCCTTTTCATGATTCCATTCAACAAAATTGGGGTTTCCTATAGTGGTAATGTACCAAATATAATATTATGTAGATAAATAATAAATTAGTCTAATTAATTAATTAATAATTATTCTATAAGCTAAACTTAATAATGGCATGTGAGGAGATGTAACTCTTCACTAGATGTAACTCTTCATTATTATATTATATATATGTCTATTAACTATGTAAACTTATATTGTTAAATTGTTAAAAACATTATTAAATACATATTTGAAAATTTCCTCTTCCAAATAGTATGAGAGCCTTGGTTCACACTAGTCCAACCCGACTCACCTTTCCCTTCCATGTCTTCTCCATTTTTCTACAACTCTCCACACTCCTAATACTCTTAGTTGGATATTTAATCCATCGTTCTATCTCGAGACACATCCCTATACACATTCCATCCTATTGGCACAATTCCCATCCACTCACCCCTTCCTCTATGCACTTCATGCAACCCTCCATCTACATTCCATAAACTCCTCCTCCTCCTATTTTCACTCTACCCTCCATGGTATCCCTGACACCCCTCTTCCCCCATATCAATCCTTACCCATCCTCCTCCTCCTCATGCTCCATCCATTCTCATCTCTCATTTTTCCCTTCACTCCACCTTATATATTCCTCCTCATGCTCTCACCTTATGCTCTTCCTTTCCATTCATATCACCTTTGTTAGATTTTATCATTTAATTAATACGATCTAGGATCTTATCTGAGAGAATAACCTGCACAACAAAAATCACAAGAGACAAGAGACAAAAAGAATTTTCCTTGGGGAGACCATAAAGGAGAAAACCCTACAACTTCCTCACAGATAGAATGAGCACCAATGGTAGCAGTAAAACCCAAAAACATAAAGATGATCTCCAAGATCTTGTTCTCTCTCTCTCGCTCATGCACCCTAATGAGTGATTGTGTGTGTGTAATAAATAGAGAGGATCACTCTCTATTTATATTCTTTCATTCACTTAATGTCCACTTCAACATGTCGGCCCTACTTAACAATTACTTACTAGGCCGACATCTCTAGTAGAGTCTAATAACCCTAGTGCTCCTTAACTGTGGGGAATTTTCCCCTTCGATCAACAAGGAGGGTTAACCTTAACACAATTGTGGGGACTATTGCCCCGATTTACAATCGAGGGTTAACGTCAATGATTTTACAGGGATTTTTTACATTATTGATTCTCGTGATAGGAACATCAGGGTATTACATGACTTCAATTATATGACAGATACTTCCCGGAATAAACATCGGGGTACAATACATAAGATATAGAAGTGAATAAATTCTGAAGTTACAAATACATCAACACTCCCTCTTAACTCGAAAGGTATTCTCTCAACACAATTTATCAACACAAGTCTTCTTCTTTGTATCATGTGGATCATCATCAAGTCATCTTCATCATTGGATGTGGATCATCACTGGATCTAGATCATCACTCGATCATCATCAAAGTTGTATCATCACTGGACCATCATCATCATCACTGCTTCTATTATCTCAATCGAATGGTGCTATCTCTTCATTCTTCTCGTCACAGGAAGTTCTACCGAGCCAACCCTTTTTCATGTTTATTGTAGGCCTAGCCTCCATGTATGTCTTTATCTTATTCAACACTTATATCTGAACACATGTTAGAAAGGCCCATCCAGCACTTATATATGACCATGGGAGGGCTCGACCTACCCCCATGTCAGAATGAAACTCCTAGAACTCACATTTAACCATGGGAGGAACACATCCACCACCATGTCAGAAAATCCCAACCCTTACATCTGACCATGGGAGGGCCCAGCCTACACCCATGTCAAAATGGCCCAGCCCTTACATCTGACCATGGGAGGGCCCAGCCTGCCCCCATGTCAGAATGGATGTGCCCTTACATCTGACCATGGGAGGGCCTAGCTTGCCCCCATGTCATAATGGCTATGCCCTTACATATGACCATTGGAGGGCCCAACCTACCACCATATTAGAATCATTCTTCCCTTACATCTTACCATGGGAGGGCGCATCCTGCCCCCATGTCAGAATGGCTCTACCCTTACATCTAACCATGGGAGGGACCAACCTACCCCCATATCAGGATCACTCTTCCCTTACATCTCATCATGTGGAAACACATCCCATAGTCACATAAGATTGGCTCTCAGCTCCAGGCTGAGTATTCCTGGTAATTAACTAGGTGCCTCCATTCTCCCGGAGAATGGCCTTCACCGCTTATATCTGATGATCTGGGAACACATCCCACAGTCACCTCAGAATGGATAGGCACTTACATCTAACCATGGAAGGAACCAATCCTCTCACCATGTCAGAATGGCTCATAGACTCATCACTTCCCCTTGGAGGGAACCTCGATCTAGAGAACACCAAGCTTCTCCTTGAAGTACTCAAACTTCACTCTGGCCAATGGATTAGTCAACACATCAACAATTTGTTCATCCGCCGCAACAAACTGGAGCTTCACTACTCCCCTCTGCACCATATCTCTGATATGGCTCACAGACTCATCACTTCCCCTTAGAGGGAACCTCGATCTAGAGAACACCAAGCTTGTCCTTGAAGTACTCAAACTTCACTTTGGCCAATGGCTTAGTCAACACATCAGCAATCTGTTCATCCGTCACAACAAACTAGAGCTTCACTACTCCCCTCTGCTCCACATCCACCACCATGTTAGAAAATCCCAACCCTTACATCTGACCATGGGAGGGCCCAACCTACACTCATGTCAGAATGGCATAGCCCTTACATCTAACCATGGTAGGGCCCATCGTGCCCCCCTGTCAGAATGGATGTGCCCTGACATATTACCATGGGAGGGCCCAGCTTGGCCGCATGTCACAATGGCTATGCCCTTACATATGACAATTGGAGGGCCCAACCTACCACCATGTTAGAATGGTTTTTCCCTTACATCTTACCATCAGAGGGCCCAGCCTGTCCCCATGTTAGAATGGCTCTACCCTTACATCTAACCATGGGAGGGCCCAACCTGCCCCAATATCAGAATGGCTCTTCCCTTACATCTAATCATGTGGAAACACATCCCATAGTCACATCAGATTGGCCCTTAGCTCCAGGCTGAGTATTCCTGGTAATTGATTAGGTGCCTCCATTCTCTTGGAGAATGGCCTTCACTGCTTATATCTGATCATCTGGGAACACATCCCACAATCACCTCAGAATGGCTCAGCCATACTCCCTCACAACTAGCTGAACAAGCTGTAACATACTCTACTTCAGCTGTACTCAGTGCCACGTAAGACTGTTTCTTGCTAAACCAAGAGATCATACTTGATCCCATACTGAAGAAACACCCTGGCATGCTCTTTCTATCGATGGAACTGGCTGCCCAATATTAATAAACATAACCTTCCAAGTTAATCTTCTCATCAGCCTTATACTTGAGCCCATAATCAACTGTCCCCTTTAGGTACCTAAAAATATGCTTTGCAACAATCAAGTGAACATGTCTCGTATCTATCAAGAATTGGCTCAAGGTGTTCATAGCAAAGAAAATATCTGGTCTCGTATTCGTTAGGTACATCAAGGACGTAATCATTTGATGATACATCATGGCATCAATCGACTCTAATGAAGCAACACTCAATAGCTTCAAGTTCGATGCCATAGGTGTGGCCATGGACTTGTAGTCATTAGAGGAAATTTGGGGTCTAAAATGGGCCTTATAAGAAAACGTGCCAAAAAGAAGTTTTTGTGAGTTAGAATTCAAGAACCAATAGAATTTCAATAAAATAAGTCAACCATAATGGTTGAATTGGCATATTTGTCATTAAAAAAAACTACTTTTTTTGTTCGTATTTTCGACATATCTCATTGTGTTTTTACTCAAATTTCGATCAGGAGAGCTCGTTGGATGCGGAATTTGATTCCACATCCAACGAGTACCCACACTGCATACTTTTGACAGACCTCGCTACCCAAAAAACAATAAATACCTGAAAAAACGTGATGATGATGTCATCACCACGTTTTTTCAGGTATTTCTTGTTTTTGGGGTAGCGGGGTCCATCAAAATTATGTATTGTGGGTACTCGTTGGATGCGGAATCAAATTCCGCATCCAAAGAGCTCTCCCAATCGAAATTTGAGTAAAAACACACGGAGATATGTCGAAAATACGAACACAAAAAGTAGTTTTTTTCTTTCTTCCTCCAAAATTAATCAATATTATTTTATTATTTTAACTATTATTTTATTATTTTAACTATTATTTTATTATTTTAACTATTATTTTATCATTTTCCTTAGGAGGCCCATTTTAGACCCTAAAATTCCTCTAATGCCATCATCTTGAACCTCTTCAGGATCTCCACTGCATACTTCCCTTGTCCCAAGGAGATTCCATCCACATTCTCCCACACCTCCATGCCTAGAAAGTAGTGCATCCAATCGAAGTCCTTCATCTCGAACTCGGCAGCAAGTCTCCTTCTTGAAAGTTTTGTTAGGAACAAGTCGTCGACATATAATAGGATCATTACTTATCTTCCGCCTTCAACCTTGAAGCAAAGGTTGGAATCCACTTTACTCTCAGTAAATCCTAGAGTCATCAGTAATATGTACATCCTGTTGTACCATGTCGAACATCAAAATATTATGCAGTCACTCCCTCTAAAGCGAAGCATTATTCTTCCTCTTTCTTTCGTACTCTATGCACTGAAACATTTTGTATTGGAGTGACAAGTAGCTTCCTCTGCTACTAATATTCTATGTATCCATCTAGGGTCACCGGATACCAAGATCCTCTATATTGAACCTTTTTAAAAGTTCTTCTCACACCCATGTGTGAGCTTGTCCTCCTCTATAGGATTCCATATTCAACCTATAGCAAAGGTTAAGATCTTCATCACTCTAGGTGATATTCAAGCTCCTCATGTATGTGTTATCCCATGGGTGTCTTCTGAGCTCATACAAGGCCTTATTTAATTTGCATACATGTGTCTTAACTTCAAATGGCTGCAAAATGTCTCTTCGTAGTTTATTCCTTCTTTCCGTGAGAGGCCTCGTGCTACAAATCTTGCCTTGTATCCCACGATGTTTCCATGTCCTGCATGATGGAACTATGAACTTCCCTTCAGGTCTCGAGACTACATCCTAAACATCATTCTTCTTGAACTGGTCTTTGCTTTCTTCTTGGCTACTTCTTTATAGCTGGAGGGTTCTACATCAATGAATTCATCATATTATTATTCATCTTGAACTGTCGTCACTTGCTCTTTGGAACAAGTCTCATCCTTCTTTTCCTATAGGAAATTTTACGCGATGTTTCCTACAAGTCAAATGCATTAGTTGTATGGTTATAAACATTTCATAAGGTATATTCATAATGAAAAATTCTTTTACATCAAGATATAATCATGAAACTATTTAGCCAATACAACATTCATCCATATCTCATAGAAACTTTTGAGATGCCTTCCATATCTACCAGGACAACATTGAGATTGTGCACTAATCCAATATGTCAACAAAGAGGTTTCATTCTAGATAAGTAGCAATGGAGAGTTGTATAGCACCATGAGCTACTTACCCATCACATGCATAGTAGTAGTATACTATCATTGATGTAAACATTGCATATAAACAAATGCATAACAAAACAATATCATGAAATGACAATGAAATACTTATCTTTATTTGTTTCGTGGGAAGACTCCTTCTTGAGCCTTTCGCTTCATCATCTTCTTCATTCATGACATCATCATTTCATATCCAAATGCTCAAGATGGGAAAGAGGCTCTTCAAGAATTGAGTCCTTCATATTCCTCATCACTTGAGGGATATTCTTTGAATCATGAAAGCTTGATCTTCAGTTGCTCCCCTTTCCTCTTCTCTTATTATGAGTCGAGCTTCTTCCTTCGTACGCTCTTTTCATATTCTACTGAAAGTAATAACTTTCTTTTGGAACACATTCCTTGAATGAATGAATCCCATGATCCTCAGAGGCCATTCAAGGTGGCTATCATGACTACTGCATTCTCCACTTCTTCTTCTACTGCTTCAAGTTGTTCTTTTATTTGAGAGACCCTTGTAAAGTATGACTGTATGGTTTCTGCGTTCTACATCTTCACATTCTTCAACTGGTTTCTTAAAGTCATGTTCCAATTTATGTTCTTCCCTTCAAATAGCTTGGTCAAGGAATCAAACATCTCTTTAGGTGTCTTTAGGGAATACACTTGTGGTAAAAGTTGATCCATGATTGAATCAACAATGATCTTGATCTGGAAACAAGATCTTTGCTACTCTCTGAAGTTAACATGAATTGCATAAAGAGCATGAATGAAGCTCACAAATCCATAAGAAGAGAACCAAACAGCATAGACAACACACACATAAAGACAACAAGTTCATAATGGAGTTCGTCCACGATGGACTCCGTCTCCGGGCCTGCTTCTCAATAGGAGGGCCGATCTATAATCTCAGCATAAGGCAAAATACATGGAAATGATTCAATGATACCTTGGAGACAATGTTCAGGAAGAGAACTGCTGCCAAAAACACAACAAGACTGCTTCCAGCAACTCCGAAGCCTGAAGACGGTGTAAAATGAGTATAAACACTCGTACCTTCCTCCTGCAGAGCTACGCAATATCTCTTCTCTCCTTTAGCTACAAAGTCTCCACTTCAAATCATGAGTGGCAAATGGCAAGTGAATGGGTTTATATAGGTTGGCTTTCCCTTCTTCACATGACCCTCATGGTTTCTCAAGTTACAACAATTTTGCCTAAATAGGCATATGGTTACACCTCCATGTTTAGTTATCATGTGGTTGGGATCTTTATTAAATAATAAACAAACATATTAAAAATACCCTTTTTAAAAAGGCATACCCTTTTTTGGCTTTTCATATGGTTAAAACCATACCAAACCACTTTTTAAAACTTTAGCCCAAAGTTTGTTATGCACGTGGTGGTGCTCCAACATACATAATATAATCCGTTGAAATTTGTTATAACACATGGTCATAACCAAAGTTATTATCGCACATGTGGTGAAGACCATAACCAAAGTTTTCGAACCCCTCCTTAATAACTTAACCCAAAGTTGTTATGCCACATGTGGTGGCGCTCCACAAACCCACTTTAAGCCCTTAACATGTGGTGGCGATCCATAACTAAAGTTTGTTAAAAGCACATGTGTTTAAATAGTGGCATGTCCCACGTGGTGGTTGTGCCAACGAGAGGGGAGCGAATCTTGTGAAGAGTGGTGAATACTTTTTCATAAACATGCATCAACCAACCGGGAGTTTCCACGTGTCTCCATTTCATTGGTCCATGCCAATGCCTTGTTAGGTGCCAACTTGATGCCACCTCACCACTTATCATCCATGTGGCATGCATTAACCAACCGGGAGTTGCCACATGTCTCAGCCTCATTGGTCCATGTGAATACCTCGTCATCTTGTATGGATTCCATGTGTCACCTTGCCAGTGGTGCCACGTGGCACCCCCATTTTTCCTGTTTCATCAATACAACAAAGCGCGATAACTTTCTCATACGGATACCGTTTGAGGTGAAATGAACACCGTTGGAATCGTCTCGACGATCCCTTCGATCTGGTGTTGGGTTTTATAAGATTAGAGGACTTCAAAAAAATTCCTTCTTGGATCCTCCTGGATCATTCCTCCCCACTGAGAATCTTTTGGCCTCCAAAAGCCTTTACTAATCAACAGATAGGTGAGGAAATTGCTCCCTCACTTTCTCCGTCTCGATCCACTTGGCCTTTCTTGGATGAGTGCCTTTGATTCCCACTCGAAGATACTCAACATCACCTCTGCGAGAAGTCCTTGTCCTTCTGTCCAAGATGACGTCTTCCTTTAGCTCATCCATGTACTCAGGAGCAAATTCATCAACTGATGGCAATGAGACATTCTCCCTTTCATCCATCATCATGGGAGGCTCATAGAGTTTCAAGTTCTCCACATTCACCACTGAGTAGATCTACATGTATGGCGGTAGCTCTAAGCGAAAAGCATTCATCCCAATCTTCTCCAAGATGGTGAAGGGACCATATCTAATGGGCTTGAGCTTCTTGCCTTCTCCTTTCATCCTCTCCTTGCTGATGTGAAGCCACACTTGATCTCCCACCTGAAACTAATGATCAACTCTATGCTTGTCATGGCGAGCCTTGTACTGGGCTTGACTCTTCTCCAACTTCCCTTGCACTGCTTGATGTACTTGTTGAACTCGCTGAATGAAGCTGCGGGCTTTGTCTTCATCCTTGGAAGCGCTTGAATCAACCTCTCTCCCATAAGTCAAGTCCAATGGAGTCTTTGGCAAGTACCCAAAGCATGTCTCAAATGGCGAGCTCTGAGTGGAAGAATCCATAGCCCTGTTGTAGGAATGCTGCACATACTGGATCTGTTCATCCCATAACTTAGGATGCTTGTTGCAACAGCCTCGAAGCAAATGGACAATTGTCCTGTTGACTACCTCTATCTATCCGTCGGTCCATGGATGGAAAGTGGTGCTCCTCTTCAGCTTGGTGTCCATCATACACCATAATTTTGTCCAAAATTCTCCAAGCAATCGAGAGTCCCAATCCGAGATAATGGATGTAGGGAGTCCAAAGTGAACCCATACATGCTGAAAGAAAAGAGAAGTAGCCTGCTCTGCAGTGACTTGCTTTTTACATAGCATAAGAATACACATCTTGCTAAACCTATCCACGACCACATACAAGTAGTCATGACCCCTCCTAGACATAGGCAAACCCCCCACAAAATCCATGGAAATGCTTTCCCAAGGATGGGAAGGAACAGGAAGTGGTGAGTACAGCCCCAATTTTCTATTAGTGGGCTTACAAGTAGAGCACATCACACACCCCTTTACATATTTTGTTACAATGTCTTTCATGCGAGGCCAATACACAAGTCTTTGCAAATGAGCCAAAGTCTTACCTACCCCAAAATGCCCTGATACAAGAGAAGTATGAGCTTCTCGTATTACATGGACTCTTTCACTGATAGGAACACATAACTTGCCCAAATG
This sequence comes from Pseudotsuga menziesii, assembly GCA_001517045.1. Taxonomy (NCBI): domain Eukaryota; kingdom Viridiplantae; phylum Streptophyta; class Pinopsida; order Pinales; family Pinaceae; genus Pseudotsuga; species Pseudotsuga menziesii. The sequence goes on from LPNX011080429.1 coordinate 323,355, forward strand.
ATAGAGCAACTTTCCCTGCAAATAGTAGTCTCCCACCTGTGTGCCATTGGTTAGCTTCTCATAAACCTCCTTGAAATCATCATCAGTAGCATACTGCTAAACATAACTTTCATGGGATAAAGAAGCATTTTTCAAAACAATAGATGCAATAATAGGAGGTCTAGAAAGCATATCTGCCACTTTGTTACTAGTACCCTTCTTGTACTTGATCACTAGATGGAATTGTTGAAGGAATCCCATCCACCTGAAATGATGAGCTTGTTGGAGCTTAGTCTGGGACTGGAGATACTGTAAGGGCTGATGATCGGTATGGATGATCGTCTCCTTACCCATCAAGTAGTGTTTCCACTTCTTGACACTCTAAACCAAAGCATACAACTCTTTGTCATAGGTGGGGTAGTTGATCACTGCTTGAGTAAAAGTCTCTGAATGGTAGCAAATAGGCTTGCGGTGCTGCATCAATACTGCCTCCATGGCATATCCACTGGAATTTGTCTCTATCTCAAATGGTTGCTGCAAATCGGGCAAGGCTAGGACTGGGGCGGTGCTGATCTTTCCCTTCAATGTGTCGAAGGCTTTCTGCTGCTTACCTCCCCACTGGAAGGATTTCTTCACACTTGTTAAGGCATGCAAAGAAGATGCTATGTATGAGAAGTTCTGAATGAACCTTCTCCTATATTGAACAGCTCCTAAAAAGCTTCTCACTTCAGTAGCGTTAGTAGGCTTAGGCCAATTGACAATTACATCAACTTTTGAAGGATCAATTTTTAAATTTCCACCTCCTACAATATGACCCAAGTAAACTAATGAAGTTTTTCCAAATTCACACTTTGACAATTTTACATACAATTTCTCCTTTTTCAAAGTATCTAATACTTGCTTTACATGCCCCACATGTGCTTCCCAAGTTTTGCTAAAGACCAATATATCATCTAGATAAACAATGACAAAATCATCTAAGAATGGCCGGAAAACATCATTCATTACCCGCATGAAGGTTGCAGCTACATTGCAAATCCCAAAGGGCATCGCCAACCACTCAAATAGACCTTGCTTGGTCTTGAAGGTCGTCTTCCACACATCACTTTCTGCAATTCTGATCTAGTGGTAGCCACTGCGCAAATCCAACTTGGTAAAGAACATAGCATCTTTCAACTGGTCGAGCAAGTCATCAATGCGAGGAAGCGAGTATCGATTCTTAATTGTGATCTTGTTGAGAGCACGATAGTCAACGCACATCCTCCATGTGCCATCTTTCTTCATCACCAAAACAATCGGCGAACCACATGGAGAGGATCTGGGTCTGATCGCTCCTTGGTCGAACAAGTCTTGAACCTGCTTCTTAATCTCTGCCATTTCAACTGCGGACAACCTGTACATGCCCACATTAGGAAGAGGGGCATCCTACTGGAGATGAATCTCATGTTGAATCTCCCTTTTGGGAGGCAAACCTGTAGGTTCCTGAAATATTTCATCATAGTTAGCCACAATATCAATCATAGCCTTTCTATGAGAAGGATCACAACCTTTGAAAGCATCGGATGCTTCAGCATCTTTTTCTCTCACAACCATGAGCATGTATCTCTTATTAGTGTTGATGAGCCGCTTCATCTGTCCTGCACTAACAAGAGAGGTGTTAGCCTTCATAGTGTGAGCTCTCACAATGTACTCCACCCCATTTTTGGTGAGATGGTACTTGTTCTCATGATGGAAGAATACTGCTTTTCGATCATACAAGTATGGGCTTCCCAATACAATACCGCAGATGTCAAGAGGAACAACATCTAAGTCCACCTCATCGATCAACTTTGAAGCAATAGCAAACCTTAACCTGCATTGCTTAGTCACTTGTAGCTTAGCATTATCACATACCCATCTAAGAGGATAAGGCTTGGGGTGAGGTTTAGTCTGTATGCCCAACTTTTTAACAACTGATTCTGAGATCAAATTTACTTGAGAACCCGGATCAAATAATGTTTCAATCTTTGTATGCTTAGACACAACTCTGATGTGAAACAACTTAGTTCTTCTTTTATCATTTTCTTTAGAAACATGAGTAGAACTTGAACCAGTATGAGGAGTTTTGTTACCTTGCATTCCCACGGTTGTAATCATGGTTTCATCACCTAAGTCGGAACCCAAATCTTGTTGCGCTGTTGCAATTGTCTTTTTCTTATTTTTGCCTCCAAAATGCTTTGGCCTCTGTTCAGGATGCAACTTCCAACAACTTTCTTCATCATGCCCATCAGTGTCACAATGGTTGCAATGTAGCTTTCCTCCTTCCTTTTTGGCAGTAGCTGTCTTCTTGCTCTTGTCCTTATTTTTGGACTTGTAGTTGGGCTTGAAAGGCTTCTTCGGATGGTCTTCTTGCAAATGCTTCCCCCTGCTCTCAAGATGAGTAGCCTGAACACTTTCTTCATCCACACTAGTAGGATTCAACAACAGCAAAGTATGGCATAGATAATGATGAAGAGCACCAATGTACTTCAAAAGAGTGTCAGGAGAATCTAAAGAAATATTCAACTCTAGAGCTTTCTTTCTAAATTCTTCAGTAAAATTCTGAACACTCTGACCCTTGCCTTGTCTAAAACTTTACCAATCCATCATAGCCTTTTGAACATAACCCAACAGATAAAATTGCTTACGTAAAGCAGAAATGAAAGCAGACCACGATGAGAGAAGATTACCCATTTGTTTGCTACCTTGCTGAAGCTTGCTTTCCCACGATACAAGTGCGGTGCCTGTCAGCCGAAGTGAAGCCAATTGAATCTTCACATCTTCTTCTTTGATCTACTGGACTCGGCAATAGACCTCAATTTTCCTTATCCGATTGTTCAACTTCTCTGCATTCGCTTCCCCATTGAACATGGGCAAATTAAACTTCACATCGAGCTTCAACAAGGGCTTCTTTTGAGGCTCTTTGTGAGGAACCTTGGAATGTTGAGAATGAGATGAGGAAGAAGCACTTGAACTTATGCTTGAAGCTAAAGGTGAAGAGGGAGGCTCAGGAGGCTCTTCGCCACCTCCTCCTTGGTTAACTGAAGCGTTTCCTTCATCCTTCACTTCTTTGTCTTCCTTCTTTACTTCACTGCCTTTTCTTTCTTTTGCCATGTGTTCTTCATAGTCTGCAAACAACTTGTCTACCTTGTCAGCCATCATGTAGAAGACCTTGTGAAATTTTGCCTCCATCTTGGTGCGGGCATCATTAGCTTCCATCTTCTTTCTTCGGTGTGCATGTCCGATCTCAGAATTGTAAGGCTCTAATGTACCCTCACCAGCTTGCAGTTTAGCCTTCGTGAGCATCCACACTCACAATCCAACGTCAAATAGCCCTGCTCTGATACCACATGATCTGGAAACAAGATCTTTGCTACTCTATGACGTTAACATGAATTGCATAAAGAGCATGAACGAAGCTCACAAATCCATAAGAAGAGAACCAAACAGCATAGACAACACGCACATAAAGACAACAAGTTGATAACGGAGTTTGTCAAGGATGGACTACGTCTTCGGGCCTGCTTCCACTAGTGGAAAATGAGAGATTAGTGACCACGAGACCAAAATTTTTGGTCACCACAGTTTTTTTAAAGGGATAAATGACCAAAATTGATAATTCTAAGTTAACTAACTAAAAATGACCAAGATAAATGACCACTTTTGGTCACGGGATAAAAATCAACTAAAAAAGACCAAGATAAATGACCAAATTTGATCACGGGATATCTAGACTACAAATGACCAGATACAATTGGTCATTTATTTGGTCATTTTTAGTTGTGTTACTTCAGCAATGGAAAAAATTACAAATTTGACAATGAATTTGTACATTTTATTAAATTATAACACTACAGATGGATTCAGAGGCCCGTACATTGTATATGGATTTAGAGAAGGGTCTCTGAATCCATCTGCAGTGTTAGAATTTAGTAAATAAATAATGTACTATCATAATATCACTCCCCTCATAAATACATCAACAATTTATCATTATAATTCATTCTGAAAATACTAGACAACATGCAGTTGGTTTCTCTGGGCTTGAAAAAGAGTACTAATGATTTTGTTTTCTTAAAAAAAAAACTATCGTCACTAACATATAAAACATTAATATATTAAATATAAAACTTCATATATAAACAAACATTAATATTTAAATTCACAATTATAAACTAGAATCAAAATCTATGTTACTAAAACACATTTAAAATATAATATTATTAAAAAAACATTAATATATAAATATAAAATTTCATATATAAACAAAACATTAACATATTCACATATATAAATTAAAACCAAAGTTGAATAACATATTTATGATATAATATTGTAAATAAAAAACAAAATCATTAAAAAAATGTTAATACACACCCTAGCCGTGATAAAGATCCCTTTGACAAATGTTGGGAATTCTAGGTGGTTCACCAAGCCTAAAATGCTCTTCCCACAAGCGAAGTGGAACAATTGGTATACCCAGCTATTGGGGAACACTCCAGGTGAAATCCCATAATTTGGTCGCCCGCCACAGTTCTAGAGTGTGGTTTAATGATGATGGCCACGAAACCCATAACAATATTATGTCTCTATCTACTTCACTACATAGATGTTTGGCTCCATTGGCGCCAATTTTGTTTTTTATGATGGTCGTGAAAAGTCTCCATCTGCTCCACTACTGCACAGAGATTTGACTCCATTTGTGTCAACATTTTGGCCATGGCTCGATTGGCACCAAATTTTCGGCGAGGGTTTTATGATGGTAGTGAGGGAAATCCATTGGTGTCAAAATCTTGGCCATGGATCGATTGGCACCAAATTTTCGGCGAGGGTTTTATGAGGGCAGTGAAATCCATTGTGTCAAATTTTTGGCCATGGCTCGATTGGCACCAAATTTTCGATGAGGGTTTTATGATGGCAGTGAAATCCATTGTGTCAATTTTTGGCCATGGCTCGATTGGTACCAAATTTTCAGCGAGGGTGTCAATTTTTGGCCATGGCTCGATTGGAACCAAATTTTCGGCGAGGGTTTTATGATGACAGTGAAATCCATAATAATATGGCATGATCTACTCCTCTATGTAACGATTTGGCTCGAATGGCGCCAATTTTTTGGCTTTGGTAGCAGGATAGGGCGTTTGGGTTTGAGGGGCAATTCAATAACTCAAGCCTATTAGAGAATGTGTTTGGGGTTTGGGAAATTCTCTATATATCTTATTTTCATTGAAAAAGACACAAGGACACATGACAGAACGTGGAGGCTCCTAAAGAGGCCGACGAGGGATTTGCAGGCACAAAATTCAAATCTACTTCTCCTTCTTAGGTTAGTAAATTCCCTGTTTCCTCTACCCTTGTTTTTTTATGTGCCTTGAAAGTATTCTATGTCGATGTGAAGAGGAAATACATTGATTTAGCATGATTTCACTACTACATTTCGATCCAAAATCCGACGACGCGTGGATTTCTCTTTTTAAACTTATCAAAAATCACAAGGATACATTTTTTTTTTTGTAAATGTGGCCACAAGCGTCGGTGAAGCGACGACTATTCTCATAACCGTCGCTTAAGCGACGACTCCTTTAATTGGTCAACGATTTAACATGGAAAGTGTCGTCACATATCCGACGCTTAGGTTCATTTCCTACACACACTCATATAGTTATAGGAGATTCAACCATAATTATTAACCACTTGTTTCACAACTCAAGTTTTAAAGATCCTACTCTCCTTAGACTAGTCCAATGAACGTAATTATTGGAAAAATGCTTTGAAACAATATCTTACTATTACGTTTTGAAAAAAAAAATACCATGGCAAATTTGTAGGTGAATCTTGCACCTCATTTGGAAAAATAAAAATCAAAGAAAAAGGGGGGGGGAACTAATCTTTAGTCACCTCCCACGAGTCATAATATTTAATCGAAGGTTGAAATGCATAATTGAATTCAAGACAAGTGGTGACTGTAGAGAATTGTGGAGTCGAGCCCTTTAAGATTCACATCAACCATGGCACCTCTTCACCTCGCACTTCAAGGATTTGATTTATTTGCAACAGAGATGCGACACCAAAATGGAAGTGGGATTAATTTAGTAATTTAGGTGTCAACTTGATGTATCATGGGAATATTTATTTGTAGAGCTTGGTTATATCTAATGCTGCTTGGATGCTTTGTTTACTTTGTGTTTGTTGTTTAGGGCTCGTCTTTGTTGCTAGCTGAATAGTAACTGTAGAGGACCCTTCCCTTTCTCAATCTGCATCAGATACATTGGGTTTGATGATGCATTGGGGATTTCAAAGGAATTTTCAATCATTATAGAGGATCCTTGGTTTTGGGCCAATGATATGGAGAACCACATTCACCTAAATCGATATGATATTTGTGAAGTTTCAGACTTGTGAAGAGGGGTTTTTCATTGTGAGCGACATGCAAAAGGAATGCAAGAATGTCATGGCCTATTAATAATGATATTAGAGAAATGGAGGAAGAATCGAGAGAGAGGCCAAGATGATGAAAAATACTCATGGAACTAGTACAATTGAAATATAGTAGATATAGTACAATTAAATTGATTAACAATAGATAAGGTATCAAAAAATTAGTTAAGACAAATAGAAGGTCACACTATTTATTGAATTATTTTTGAAACAATAAAAAACATTTACTAGTTTTGTATTATTATGTTTTTTTTCAAACATGACAAAGCTTATCATAACTTCTCTTACGAGATACCTTACCTCCAAAGAAGAATATAGATCATGAACCTTCAATATTATATTATCAATTTAGATAATTATTTTAGTACTTTTTTCTCCATACAAATACACCATTCTCTATGAAAATAAGAAAATTAATCTTTTATCGACCCACTAGTAAAAAAGCGCGGATTTTTCCACGGAGGTTTTCCACGTTTCTTACTTTTTGGTGTAAAATCCGATGTAACAAGAATGAGGCGTCGTTGTATCCACGCCTAGCCGTCGCTGTATCCATGCCTGGACTCTTAGACGTCTCTCTATCCATGCCTAAACTCTTGGACGTCACTGTATCCACGCCTGACTGTCTCTATAGCGACGACACCGTCTTTTGTTTTTTTTGTGAATTTTGTTCAGCGCGGGTATGTATTGTAGCTACATTGAATATTAATTTTGTTGTTATTTCATTAATGTACCTCTTTTGTGATTGATATGTAACTTATTCCCTTGGTTGTGAGTATTTTTTCCTTGTGACATATTTTCTTGCCATACATCAAATAATATTCCATATTGCATCATTAAAATTCCTTGAATCAAAATCATTATGAATAGGGTGACCATGCGGTGGATGAAGCTTATTGAACTATTGCAAGTTGAAAGAAGAAATTAATATTTCACTAGTCTCAAACTATGCATGTCAAATTAATGTACATAAGGTATGTCACTTATTGGAAACATGTTTAGAAATGTCAATTACAGAGGCTTCCTTATATTTCGTCCATCTAGTTGAGATGAAAGATCTAAAATCTAAGAGATTCTATGTGAATGTGTATGTGTCAGTTAAGAATATAGAGTGCATGGTAATTATCATTAATTTGTTTTTTCCCTTTAATTCTTCTAGGTCCTTGCTACGTTAATAATTTTCTTGAACATAACCTAAGTTTAGGTCATACAACAATGGTAACACCATAAATCACACCACAAAGGAAACAAAATAGTTGGGATAGGTGGCTAAAGTATGCTTGATAACAATGACACAATGGTGAAAAGGAAAAGTTTGATGAGGGTGATGTAACATTCTTGAAAAAAATAAGGGTTTAGTGTATATAGCCATTTAACCTTTAAGCAACAAGTTCTAGGTAATTCATGGATTATATATATTTAATATATCCATAAACCTTTAACATTAAGTAATATATAAATAAATAATGTAAATATATCATATTGGAGTGTTTTTTAAAATCATCATAATGGAATACTGTCTTTAATTATTTGTTCATGATGAACTTTGGTCATTTTCCATTTTCTTACTTTCAATGTTTTCTTTGTTTGAACTTCTATTTAGTATATGTGAGAAATACATACCAGATGAATAGATTGGCATCTTATGAAAGTGAACATGGATCAAAGTTTCATGGGTTTATTGAAAAAATGGCCTTCTAATATGATGGATCCTCTTTTGCGCCAATTTCAACAATTCGTACTCTTTGTCTGCGATTGGATTCTGATTCTCGACTTGATTCTCGACTTTTGGGGTTCAAGAGACAGTTCAGTTATCAGCAGCCACTAGGGGGTTTCAATTGTAGCGATTCTTGATTTCCATTGTGTGATGGTTCTATATCCCAGATCTGATATTCCTGAGATGATGTGAGTGACCCGTTTTGAGGGCAGAAAAGAAAGGGGAGGAGAATGTTGAGGGGCAAAACCCTGATGAAAAGAATCGAGAACGCTAGAACAGGGCAGGTTACGTTTTCTAAGCGCAGGAACTGGCTGCTCAAGAAAGCTTACGAGCTCTCGGTGCTCTGCGATGCCCCAGTGGGACTTGTGATTTTCTCTCCAAGAGGAAATCTCTACGAGTTCGCGAATCCCAGGTGTGGTTAATGTGTATTTTCCATAACTGTTGACTGCTATCTTGTATAAATGTTTGCGATTATTTGTCTTCCCTTTTGGGTTAGTGGTGTATTTGCCCTAGCTGCTACAGAAAGTTCGATTGCTCTCTGTATTTTTTCGTAAGTCTTTACTTGCATAAAGAAATAAAAGCGTTTTAGACACATGTGTCCCGGTATATACTCTTGAAAGGCCCAGGCCCAGGCCCGGCCCCGGCCCCGGCCCCGGCCGTTGTTTAAGAGTCTAGGGTCTCTGGTTTATTCTTCAATAAAAAAATAAACAGTTGCATGAATGTCAACTTGAATGGTCAATGACCAAACTTGTCTGACTTCGAAGAACTTTTCTGGGTTCTGTCAAACCTCCTCCTGTTTTACATATTCCTCTTCTCGAGTCTCCGGGATTTTAACCATGTCTCAGGTTCACTTAAAGCAATTTTTGCAGCTCTGCCTCTTGTTGATGTATCCCTCCGTTATTTGATACATTATATTGAAGACATTTTGTGGCTATGCGAGTATCGCTGTTTATAATTCTCAGGGATTTGGTGTACTGCCCTGATTGCTAATAAAATGGAACTACTGTGCTATATTAAGCTTCATTCATGGTTATTGTGTTTTCTGGGATTTGTTTTAGTCTACTGGATCGATCTTGAGAGGTCCCATGCAGATGTACATTTATATATATCAAATAACCTCGATTTCCATGCAAATCTCCGACTAAAATAACCTCGGTTTCCATGCAAATAACCTCATTTTAGTCTTGTGTTTCCTTTCTGCTTCTCTAAGAGCATTCCCCGTTTTTCCTTTCAATCCCTCTTTTCTTTGGTGTTTACTCTAGGCCCAACGCATAGATGCACATGTTAGCCCACTCATGGAGACTTGAGGAATTTTCAAAGATCAGTGGTGGAAATCATTAGGAAGTGGCATCTCTCTGCACCATCGTTGTAAATTCAAATAGGCCTTCGGAAAACTGGAAATACCATACGGAAAGAATGTTCTTTGAAGCCTACAAAGCAAAAGATCATCTCTATGTTGACACCGCCAAGCACATCGTAGCACTCTGTGAGGACGAGTCACAAATTGATGATACAACCCTCTGCGACTAGTTGAACAAACAGGTCGCTGCTTTCTCCACTATCCAAAGCCTTATTGCCAACCTTGATCACCTCATGGGTGTACCGGCCCCAACACCTGCGTTTGTTCCAATCCCTGAAACGAACAATGCCTC
>LPNX011080429.1:343043-364583 GCA_001517045.1 Pseudotsuga menziesii
AGAAATATCAAGCAATAGTTCTTTTTAGATTCGTGATTATAATTCATAGAAGTATTTTTTTGCATATACTAGTATATATGATTTTATTCCAAAGTGGCTAGGTTGTATGGGTGTGGTTCATGTATGAATGTCGTTGTGTTGATATGGCATGCCACTAGAATATATATGTATATATAGATAAAATTCATGAAATTTTTTGAGTGAATATAAAGTGAATTTTCCAGAGTCCAGAGTCCAAGAAAGAAAAACTCATGATTTTTTTTTTATATATAGATATAAAGGGTAAAATATGATGGTTGTTCGCTTGATGCTTGAACTATGTCATGAACACTTTGACGCTGACAAGTTAAAAAGAACTTTTTATAATTTTCGTTTGTTTATATACAAATATGTGTTTGAAACAAGGACAAGGTAGGCATGTAGGAAATTGGGAATGTTGATGCTATTTGATGGGTTTTGATTATACTGGTGGTTGAGTATAACATCACAATAGTTTGATGGGGTTCTAAATCATTCATTAGTTTCCATAGTTGTCATGTCATTCACTAACCACATGACATATATGGGTGAACTCCTTCACAGATTGCACTATGTATACAGGTTTCTTCCTATGCAGTCAAGCATAATTGTTTTGTGGATTCGTTGATTATCTTTCCTGTTGAAATCCATTTCCTGGTTTAGAGCTGAGTTTTACTTTTCTTAGGTACTAAATAGTTGTAGATTTATCCATTCAAGTTTAATTTTAACCAATTCTTAAATTGAATTTGTTAGATTATATTTTACTATTTTTCACATGATCTTGGTTGTAGATTTATCCATTCAAGTTTAATTTTAACCAATTCTTAAATTGAATTTGTTAGATTAGATTTTATTATTTTGCACATGATCTTGGTTATTGTTGTTAGCTGTTGAACAAGATAAATAATTTGCTTCATTGTTTTTCTACTTTACAAGTGATATTTTTTTATTGGATTTTGCAGGAGCGAGCTTAACTTATAAGTGGGCCATTGAGTATGAAGAGCCTGCTGTTGAAGATTTGCCATTCAGTATGAAGAGCCTGCTATTGAATATTTTCTATTCAGTATGAAGAACCCGATGTTAAGGCTTTGAAGCTGCTAACGTGGGATCTAAGTATGGTTTAGTGCTGAGTATGGTTTTGAAGCTGTTGACGTGGGATCTAAGTATGGTTTTGCAGCCAAGTGCAAGTATGATGGTTTAGCCATTGTAATATTTTGAAAAGTGATGATTTTTCTGTAAAGTTATATGGAAATTAATATGAGTATTTGAGAAAACTCATATTTATTGTAATACTTTTGACATCTCATATAATATAATTTGTGGTTTAAAACTTATATATATGGTTGTACTTTATGTTATGTATCAATGTTGTAATTATTAACTAATTAATGTGACATTGTATGATTTACATGTGTAATAGATATTATTTACAAGTGTTATAATTAATTATAATGTGACATTGCATAATTAACAAGTATATTAGATGATAATAAATGTATGAGTTACATAATATCATATTAAAAATTTATATTGATTAATAATGGACACCATTCAAACTACTAAAATATAATGACCACACATAAAGCGACTAAAAATGACTAAATTGGTGACCAATAATTGAGAGATATGTGACCAAACAATGAGATATAAATGACAAAAAAAATGACCAAAATTCGCATATCAATGACCAAAAAACAGTTTTGGTGGCTAATTTATGGTCTTTTATTACGTGACCAAATTTGGTCATATTTTAGCTTGTCATGTGGTCATTAATTTGGTCATAAATGTGGTAATATAATTGGTCATTGATTCAAATACATGACCAAATCAATGACCAAATATATGACCAAATTAATGACCAACCGACAAGCTATAAATGACCAAAATAAAAATGACCAATTTCGGTCGCGTAATAAAAGACCGTAAATTAGCCACTAGCGATCACCAAACCAAAAGTGGTCATTGATATGCGGATTTTGGTCTTTTTTTTTGTCACTAATCTCTCATTTTCTACTAGTGTTCTCAATAGGAGGGCCGATCTATAATCTCAGCATAAGGCAAAATACATGGCAATGATTCAATGATACCTTGGTGACAATGTTCAGGAAGAGAACTGCTTCCCAAAACACAACAAGACTGCTTCCAGCAACTCCGAATCCTGAAGACGGTGTAAAACGAGTATAAACACTCGTACTTTCCTCCTGCAGAGCTACGCAATCTCCCTTCTCTCTTTATTAAATAATACACTGTTTAAAAAGGCATACCCTTTTGTTGGCTTTTCATATGGTTAAAACCATACCAAACCACTTTTTAAAACTTTAGTCCAAAGTTTGTTATGCACGTGGTGGTGCTCCAACATACATAGTATAATCCGTTGAAATTTGTTGTAACACATGGTCATAACCAAATTTATTAGCGCACCTGTGGTGAAGACCATAACCAAAGTTTTTGAACCCCTCCTTAATAACTTAACACAAAGTTGTTATGCCACATGTGGTGGCGCTCCACAAACCCACTTTAAGCCCTTAACATGTGGTGGCGCTCCATAACTAAAGTTTGTTAAAAGCACATGTGTTTAAATAGTGGCATGTCCGACGTGGTGGTTGTTCCAACGGGAGGGGAGCGAATCTTGTGAAGAGTGGTGAATACTTTTGAATAAATATGCATCAACCAACTGGGAGTTGCCACGTGTCTCCATTTCATTGGTCCATTCCAATGCCTTGTTAGGTGCCAACTTGATGCCACCTCACCACTTATCATCCACGTGGCATGCATTAACCAACCGGGAGTTGCCACATGTCTCAGCCTCATTGGTCCATGTGAATAACTCGTCATCTTGTATGGATGCCACGTGTCACCTTGGCAGTGGTGCCACGTGGCACCTCCATTTTGCTTCTTTCATCAATACAACAAAGCACGATAACTTTCTCATACGGAGTCCGTTTGAGGTGAAATGAGCACCGTTGGAATCGTCTCGACGAGCCCTTAGATATGGTGCTGGTTTTTCTGATATTGGAGGACTTCAAAAAATTTTCCTTCTTGGATCCTCCTAGATCAGATCTTCTCGGCCTTGACCAAGTTCTTCTTGTGTAAGGATTTTAGCCTCATCACCCTCTAGAACTCAAACCTATCTACTTATGTAGTTGTCCAATTCATTTCCTTCAAGAAATAGTGACATCGTATTCTTCCATGCTTTGAAGTTGTCATCCTCACCAAGCTTGTCATCAATCTGATGTGATAGATCACTTTGAAATGAGAACCTTAAATGAAAATAGAAAAATATTAGATCTTATCGATTTGAGGTTTTCGTCCTCGTTCCGGAGCTCGCTGATCTAGGGTTTGTCAAAGAAACCCTAATTTTAAAAAAATGGAATCTTTAAGATCTAATTGGATATAAATATATACCTCTTCAAGGCGACCTGTTGATGTACTCATTTTTTGAAAATAGTGGAGGGAAGCTCCTCGAATAGGAAGCCCTAGTTTACCAATTTCTTCTCTAGAAATGCCTAATACTGTTTCAGCGGTATTTCCTAAAGTAATGCTCCTATGTGTCTGAAATTGTGTACTGAGGTAGCCTCGTCTATCCCTATTCCAATACCACAAGTTTCATCAGAACTGGTTTCACCAATTGGGACTGATGAGCCATTGCCCAAGGTGACCTATTTCAAGATTGTTGAGAATAGCGAAATTGTACGGATTTCCATGTGTCACTGTTTCATCTTTTGGGTCTGAAACTTCTACCACATAAGTTATAATATGTTTCCTTTCTGGAAGAGCTTGATAAATTACATTTGGACCTTCTTAGCCCAAGATATAGCAATTCTCATCATGTGTCCTATTTAGGGATGAATCCTCAAAGAGGATGGAACCCTAACTTAGAGGAATCATATCTCCTAGAATATAGTTAATATGAGGCTACAACATGGAAAAAATGTTCATCGGGATTTTATATTCGACCTATGAAAGTTTTGGCCCCTGCGACTTCTTCAATCCAAAGATATAGAGAATGTACCAAAACTTATGAGATTTAGTATTTAGGGTTTTTCCTCGTGGGGGTCAAATTAGGGTTTGAATTTCCTGGAGTTTTACCCAACCAAAAATCTCCACCCAGGTCTCTAAATTTCAATTTTGATGAGGAGAGAAATCCTATGTCGGGATCACTCAAAAATTCCTCTTCTGTAAAAAGCCCTAATTTTACCGCACCAAAAACTGAAAATGCCGAGAATCAAATTCTACTTCAACAAAAAGATGCACCCTTCAATTGAGAGTTATCCTAGCCTTCTTTTGCTGATGGATTGTGGAGAGAGACCCAAAAGGTAAGAATCTCTAGATTCTGCAGCTGCACAATGTCTTCTTCTCACATTAGCTTTGATACCATGTTAGATTTTATCATTTAAGTAATATGATCTAGGATTTTATCTCAGAGACTAAAATGCACCACAAAATTCACAAGAGATAAGAGACACAAAGAATTTTCGTCTAGGAAAGCATAAAGGAGAAAACCCCGCAACTTCGTGAGAGATAGAATGAGCACCAATGGCAACAGTAAAAACCAAAAAAATAAATTAAGATGATCTCCAACAGCTTGTTCTCTCTCTCTCACTTGAGAGATATTCTCCTCTCTCACTCATGCACCCCAGTGAGTGAGTGAGTGTGTGATAAATAGAGAGGCTCACTCTCTATTTATATTTTTTCGTTCATTTAATGTCCACTTCATCATGTGAGCCCTACTTAACAATTACTTACTAGGGCCGACATCTCTAGGAGAGTCTAATAACCCTAGTGCCCCTCAACTGTGGGGACTTTGTCCCTCCAATCAACAAGGATGGTTATCCTTAACACAATGGTGGGTACCATTGCCCCAACTTACAATGGAGGATTAACCTCAATGACATTACATGACTTGTTTACATTATTGATTCTCTAGATAGGAACATAGGGGTGTGACATGACTTCAATTACATTACAGATACTTCCCAGAATAAACATCGGGGTACAATACATAAGATATCCAAGTGAATACATTTCGAAGTTACAAATACATCAACAACCTCCAACTCTACCTCATCCTCAGTACTCCTCACCACTCCTCACTCCCAATCGACCCACGCTACTTACACTCATCCACCATTCCATCCACTCCTCCGAGCTCCATACCCCATTATCATCCACGTCTTCTATTACCCATGAACCTCTTCACTTGTCCCTAATATTATTTGACGCTTCCCAATTATCCGCTCCTCCACACCCACCCTAAAACACAACCTCACCTCCACATCCTCTCTACACAATCCACCACAATCATCTACCATTTATGTGTTGCTACTACAATGATGTGCCTCTTCTACACTACTCTACTCCCCACAACGTATTAACATATATTTCCTCTATTTCACATGTCATCCATGTTCCATAGACCCTTCAAAACCTATTCTCACTTACCCTTTGTTGCACCCACACTAAGCTTCCAACCAATCCACCCTCCAACTCCTTTCTCCACACCATTTTACAATGCTCCATATTCCTTTCATATGCCTTTCACACCTTGCTCTCACTCTCCCCTCACTACTCTAATGCCATGTTTCCAATCAATCCATAGTCTAGCTCCTCTCTCCATGCCATTTTACAATTATGGTTTAAAACCCTAATCTTATTCCATTTCAAAAAATAATCAAACTATTATTAAATAATAATTGTTATTATAATATTTTAAAACCCTTGTTTCACCATTTCATAATAATAATAATAATAATAATAATAATAATAATAATAATAATAATTATTATTATTATTATTATTTTTATTTTTGAAAAATACCAACTATGTATTTGGCATTTGATGATAATTTTTTTATTATTAAAACAAGAAATGGTGAAACACCATGTAAAAAAACTAAATGAAAAAGGATTTATGTAATTTGAAGAATATTTTTTTTTAAATTTGATACTAATGATGATATTAATCAAGACTATGAAAAAGAAATCAAAAGGAAATACAACTAAGAAAATGGCCAAGAACCAAACTAGGAACAAATTATTGATGATGATGAAGTCAAGAAAAATGGTAAAGACATTACGATAGAAGAAAGCAATCATGAAGATAGAAAATAAAAACCTACATGGTCTATATGAACAAAAAGAGAGAAAGAAAAGAAAATGATGAGGATAAAACCATGGAATACCCTTTGAATTCAAGGGTTCGAAATGATCTAACTCTGAAGACAAATAGATTGATCAAACAATGAAGCCTCAATATGAAATGGGGAAACTCGAAATTGATACCACACCTAGCACAATAGAAAAACAATATCGACCACCTCTTGATATTCCCCCTCACCAAAGGATCATGCCATCATATAGAAAGAAGGTCAATAACTAATGTTTCATTTATTCAATACCCCAAATGGGACACGAGATCATAAGTATGCATATGCACCATAAATTAATGAATATTTGACACTCATGTGAGAAAACCCATACAATGAACATAGATGAGTTGCATAAGTTAAGCACTTCAAATTTTATGGATATAAACACTTTTAAGCTGAACCAATGTGTGAATAAAATATAAACACTTTCTACATTGTACACAAGTCTTATAAACACTTTCTACATTGTACAAAAGACTTGTGGATATGTTGGAAAAATATGAACATCTATCTATAATACTGCAATCCTTAGGTTGTATTTCTCAAACTACAATGCAAAGTTTTGAGACCCTAGAGGGTGATATATTATTAAGTTTGTTTGTTGTAAAATTATTCAAAAAAATAGTATTCCTATTAAAACTCTTATGATAATCTATTTACCTTACATAGATTTCCATCTAAGAGGAGGGTTAAAATATTTGTTTGTGGTGCTTAAACAACTTATTATTACATAATAAATATTACATTACAAGAGGTGTAGTCAAGCAAGGTTGACAAATTTCATATAAAGATTGATGCCACCAAAGCCCTTTTTCAGATATCTATGAAGTGGGATTGTCATATATATGCTAATATTTTTCAATTGGCACTGTGAACATCATAAGGGAATCGTGATGAAAATTTATCTTATATGAGATTATACAAGAATGGTCTCAAAGATGGTGAGAGTTTTCAGTTACAAAAACCTTCAGAACAACACAATAATAAATCAAAAAGTAAACTACAATCCCACCTTTGTTTTATTTATTTCATTTAAATTTCTTGGATTTCCTAATTTGGTGTAAATACCCAAGTCTACCTAAGTTAGTTAGGGACTATTTATGGTTTCGCTCTAAAATATTTCTTGAAATTTTATAACGAATTCTGCCTGGTAACTCTTTAAAAAGAGATAGAAACAACTAATTAGAGTTACGAATGGTGGTCGGAGGTAGGTATCAAAAGGAATTGTTTTTGAAGACAACACTTTAATCTTTTTTCATTCGCATACTTTATTTTACTAATATATAACAATATTGTTGATAGCAGGGAGCTTTTAAAGTTTGCATGAAAATGGAGAAGTGAGCATGTGTTTGGTCATTCTTGCTCAATGTAGATATTGTTACCATTATTTATTGGAAAGTCCAATTACATTGATGCTAATTAATGGTTATGTATGCAAGTAGCAATCATTGAGCTACATTTATTATTGTTTTTTTACAAGTACAAGTTCTTGTCTTCTCTATTATCTTTATAAATTTTATCATATTTGTATATAAATTTTATCATATTTGTATGGATTCGTTAATGTGAAATATGGTTTTGGAGTTGTAGATGATCCAACGAGAAATATTACATAAGGTTTGATGTGAAGCTTTGGACTAGGAGCAAATCCAAAACCATAGTTGACGTTAATTAATTTGTACAAATATGATCAAATTTATAAAGATATTGGAAGAAACAACAACTTAGACTTGTGAAAAAAAAAAACTAACTGAGTGAGTTACTCTGAACAAAATTCTTAAATATAAAAAAAATGATTAAAAATGATTATCTCGTCTCGACCATCATTAGAAACTCTACTCGATTGTTTCTATCTCTCTAAAACCTAACTAACTTAGGTTGACTTGGATCTTTATACTGGATTAGGGAATGCAAGAAATTTAAATGAAATAAATTAAACAAATGCAAGACCATAGTCAATTATTTTAATTGACTCTTGTGTTGTTATGAAGGCTTTTCAAACTACAAGCTCCCACCATCTTTGGTACCATTCTTGTATGGTCTCATCTTAGATAACTTTTCATCAAGATTCCCATGTGCAATGAAATATCAATATCTCGATAGTCCCACTACCTAGATATCCACAAACTAATTTGGAGGTAGCAGGACTTATATGATATTTGTCAACCTTGTTTGACTCTATTTTCTCTAATATTTTTCTTGTAATAATAAGTTGTTTAGGAATTGTAAGCAAAGATTTTATTCTTCCTCATACATGGTCATCTATGTAATCTAAATAACTTCTCACAAGTGTTTTAATATGAGATATATTTAGAAAACACTCTTTACTTCTATCCTTCCACCATGTCTCAGAAATATCAATAAGAATTTATTGTTTTTTAAAGAAGTTACAAAAAATAAACTTAATAATATCACCTCCCGAGTCTTAAAAAATGACATTAAAAATTGAGCAATACAACCTAAGTATTGGAATAGTGCTTCTAGATGGTCAATGTTTTCAAACATGCCGAAAAATATATTGTATGCTAAAAAAATGTCTCCTTTTTTTATTGCAACCATATCTTCCACTACATAATTGGTCTCCTTTCAAGTACCTTCTATGAATAAATTTTCAAGAAAAATATCTACAAGGTTGTTAGTTTTGATCATCTTTTTTCAGATATCACAACCAATATTATGCAAAATGTGCACCACTCCCCCTTTAATGAGATAATTATCATCCCTAAGAAGCTTAAAGATATCTTATACTAGTTTTTCAAATATATAGTTTGATACTTAAATCATTGAGTCATGGAAGAAATCTTCCACTTTTATGATAGCCTCAGTGGGAATGGATTTTAGCACATACTTTGCTACTTCACAAATTGTTCCAATAACTTGTTTCTGAATAACCTCATTTGAATCCAATAATCTATTATTAAGAGCATCAATTATACTAGATGATTTAGGCCTAAATAGGTTTTAAAAAATACATTCTTTAGCATATATCATAGTTGTAAATCAAGCATCCAAAGAGTTACCTATAAATATCTTTAAAAACTATAACTATTAGAGAGGTGATTGAAACTCATATCTTTAAAAACTATAACTATTAGAGACGCCGTTGAAACTCATAACTCCATAAGATCTTACTTCAATTTTTGAATAATGGATAGTATAATCTAGGAGGCACACTACTAAATGTTAAATATGATCTCATGATAACTATCTAGATAATTTTTAAAATTTATTTTGGATGACATGAGAAAGAGACAAACATTTGGCTAACCTTGATTATTACACAATTGAATAGAATAAAAGGTGAGCCCTGTGGAAAGTTTTTTAGGTTTTTATAAGTATTTGATAGATAATTATAAAATTTAAACCTAAATGGTGTGAGGCATTAAAAAATCCAAAAAGTAGATTTTGAAGTTTACCTATTTAATTAGCCCGTCATAAATTTTAGTGCTTGTTTGCAGGGTGTAGGGAGGTAACCTATAATAGTTTAAATTATAATACTTGTTTGGGGTGTAGGAAGGTAATCTATAATAGTTCAAATTATAATACTAGTTTTAGAGTATAGGTGGGTAACCTTTACTGGTTTAAATTTTAATACTTGATCAATGTCTCATACATGGTGAAACTAGTTCACTTGGGATGGAATCCGGAAACCTATCTCAACTGCAGGTACCCACAGCCTAGTACTCACCATTCCATATCATTATTGTTTCTCTTCCTTGTGCATATGTGTCATATGTTTTAACAGTAAAGTTTTAACTAAAATATTTCTAAAGATAGCAGGTTCAAAGTTGTGGCAACTAGAGGGTAGTTGTGGAATTTGCAGTACCCTGCAAGAAGACCTGAATTTGCAGTCAGTCAAATGCATAAAAACAGTAAAGTAAATTGAAGGGCATGAAAAATCCAAAAATGTCATCAAATTTTTGTTTGAGAGACAGAGTAAATTTGAAATTCTATGCCTACGTGAAATCCAGACCTCCCTCGGCTGCATAAATAAATAAAAACTATGACGGACATAAATAAAACAAACTATGACGGCCATCACTGTACATACCTCGTCAGCCTCGGTCATCGCTGATAAGTGGTGGTGTTCTGCAATTATTTAAGCGATAGTTCAACCCATTTAACCCCATTCTAGAGCTGCATGAGATACTGCGGATGTGGTAGCTCTTATTGTTGTATAAATGTAACGCTCGAGCCGACTCATAGACTGCCTGCTAGGTATCTAACGGATAGAGAAGTCGAACCGTTATTCTATTCAAATCTCGTCTATTCTATTGCAACGGCTAATAATTTACAAATTTCGATTCTCTTTCACCGACCAATAATTTACTAATTTCTTTCACCGGCTAATAATTTACTAATTTCGACATAAATGTTTTTTTTTAATTAATTTAGTGAAATGGCTATTTAAGTTATAGCAATAAAATATAGGAATTTTATGAGTGTGATGAAAGATAAGTAAAATGCGTTATTAATTTAAACATTCTATACTTCAAATTTTAATATTTTTTTGTTTTTTATTTAAAAAATATTATTTCGTTGTCACTCAACTTTGCCAAATGTAAATGTAAATTTGTTAATAGTCACTCGGCTTTGCCAAATGCAAATTTAATAACTCCTGAGCTCATATACTGTAGAAAACCGATTGCAGCTACATTATCAATTAGGTATGGTGCATGATTTTACACAATGGTCGGTCGGAAAAGAAGATGCCAAGTTTTGATCCCACGATGGAGGTTGTGCTTATATACGATATTATACCGTTATACCTCTTTATTTTAAATACGCCTTCCTATATTTTGTGTTTGAACCAGACTGCCTTATAAAAGAAAGGGGAGAGGGAGCCCCAAGGGTTAGCTCAATTGGTAAGACTTGCTCACACTCTCTCGGTTTGGGGAGAGGTCACGGAGCCTTGAGTCCTTTGGGGTTAGGCCTTCTGTGAGGATTGGTTTACCACCTCTACCATCCACTAATGTGGGGATGTATTGATGGGTTTCCCCCAAGTATGAATTCATTGTTACTGTATTATAATATTTGTATAAGCTGTAAACGGATAATATCGATATATGGTTGTCTCTCATTTGACATTTTGGGATAAATGGAGTGTCTTCTTCCATGATATCTATTTAAGTGTTTTTCAATGTGATAGTTTTAAGTGATTTACAACTTTAATAAATAAATAAAAAATATCCAATAAAAAATTAAAAAATAATAATAAAAAGTATTATTTAAGTTTTTAATAATTTAATAGTTTTATTTACCACTTTAATAAATAAATAAAAATTATCTAACAAAAAATTTAAAAATAATAATAATATAAAATATTATTTATGTTTTTAGATAATTTAATAGTTTGATTTAAAGTAAAAAGAGTATTTTTTTTAGAAAAAAAACAATAACTTTACAAAACTCCCAATTAATATTAGGTATCTAATAGCTCACATTCCCAACATAAATTTAAGAGTCTAAATAATCACAAAAAAAGAACAAGAGAAGGTATCCGAAAGGACATAACATCAACTATCCAACAAAATAATTATTGGAGGGAGTGTGCTCCAAGGAATTTTGAACAAATTCTTCCCAAAAGTGAAAGGTCGCCTCTCCTACTAGAGCTTCTTTTAACAAGCATATGCTTCCATATTTGACTCACAAAATATATGTTCAAAGCTAAAAGAATAAAAAAAGGACAAGATGTGTTTTTTTCTCCAACACCAACTATGCAACTCAAGAACCTCTAAATTGCAAATACTTTTTTCCCAATTTCAATAATGACCATGGAATCTCCATATACTTTGAATGTGTTAATACCAAAAGAAGAAGAAACCTTGGTAAGACACCACAACACCGTCAACTCTACCTTCGTGTTGGAGCTAGATCCACATTTTAATTTAAAATTGAAACAATGTCCTTGTTGACTCTTAGAACCATCCCTGCTGCAGATAACTCTCCTTGAGCTGCTCCATCAAAGAGGCATGTTGCTTTGAAAGAAATAAGAATATCCATAATCTGTCTAGTAATTATGACTTTGACATGAGCTGAAAAATAGCCCTTATAAAGGCCTAAGATCCTGAGCAAACAAGCATATGTATTCAATCGGTTTCCTTCGAAATAACAAAATTCCTAGTCTTCCATATCGCCCATGAAATAAAAGATGGAAGTAAATGATGATATGCATAGGGAATATGCTTTCAACTATGAAATTTTTTATCAAAAGTTTAGTTTCCCCAAACGAGTGGTATGTTGAGAAGAAAACAAACAAACTCCAAAATATTGACTGCAAATTTATGATGAACAAAGTTGTGTTCAACTCATTCAGCCTCGTCTTTACAAAGAACAAAATCTAGGAAAATCAATCCTTTGTGGATTAAATTATCCCATTTAAATATGCAATTTTCAAAAGATAGCAATTAAAAATAATAATAATAATAATGCAATATGTCATTTCCACATTTTTGTGAACCACCATTTAGGCACAATGATAGAACCTTCTTGAGAAATCCTAACATGTGCATAATTTACAATTATATTCCTTGTAGCATTATAGGACCAAATGATCTCTTCATTTGAGTTCATCCTAATTCCAACAAAATTAAGGGAGAAAATATATTTATCCCATTCTTCAACCCATCTACTGCCCAATCCAACATCCATGACTAAAATCCAATAGGTATCATAATGATGGAGCCACAAAGGGAGCTTAATTAGGTCCATGGTAATGAATCCCATTTTTGAAAGATATTCTGATATATAAGGAGATATCAAATAATTTTTACCCAACCTAATAACAGGGTCTACCCCAACCAAAATATTTGTGCCTCTACCAAGTTTCCAACAAAGTCCCTTGCCCATCCAAGGATATGCTTTCAAAAATCCATACCAAAAATTTGACACATTTCTTCTATTTTTAATTTGATTCCTAATACACTTCAAGCTATCTCTCTTTGATATATTTACCATATAAAGCTTCACTCCACATCCCCTTCAAAAAAACCCCTTTCCATAAACTCTTCAAACTCAAAGAAGTAATAAACCAAAAAATGTTATTAATGTCCCATCCGCCCCATCATTTTTGTTTTGATAATTTTTCCCAACTAGCAAGTGGAAATTTCTCCCCTTCACCGTTCCCTCTTGAGATAAAATCAAATCCCAACCTACAAATAACCTTGATTACAATCGAAGATATCTTAGTTAAAGAAGATCAATAGTCTGGAATGCCACCAAGGACAACTTTCATTAGAGTCAATCTACCACCTAATGAGAGCATCCTAAAATACTAGCAACCAATTCTATTTTCAAACTTTTCAACCAACCAAAGTGAGTCCTTTATCTTATAACTAGTTGGTTTTAAAAAGTAACACAAGTACTTGAAACCATCCACCATATTAGCTACTTGACAAGGAATAATTGTAAATATCTCAAGATCTCATCTAGTATGTTCTTGTCTACCTTGTGTGAGATAAATAAATATTATGTGATTGTCACCTCCATTCCTGAAGTTGCAAAAAAAAACTTGATAATATCAGCAAAACCGTTCCATTCATCCATTGAACCAGATCCAAATAGAATCACGTCATCTATGAATAATAGATGGGTTATAAAAATAGAAGCTTATATTTTGATTCGTTTTAATTTCCCTTCAACCTTGGATCTATTCATCATACGAATCAAGCCTTCAATAATCAAAAGAAAAAATAAAGGTGAAAAGCATTGTCCGTGTCTAATACACCCAATACTCGAAAAATTTTGTAGGAGACCCATTGATTAGAATTGAGAACTCAACAAAAGTAACACAAAACATAATCAAATTAGTCTCAAAAATTGGTAAACCAATCTGAAGGAGAAAGAGCCACATATATACCCAATCCACATGATCATATGCCTTCACTAGGTCTAGTTTTAGTAACAGGGCATCAACATATTTAACATTTATAGTGTGTAAACACTATTGATTAACCTAAATCACATCCAAAATATGTCTATCAACTAAGAACCCAAACTTTCCCTTTGATATTAACTTGGAAAGATAAGGCTTGATTAGGTTGGGTTTAATTTTAGAGATAAGTTTATAGGCCAAATTACACAAGGAAATTGGTCTAAACATATTAAATGAAATAGGTTTGTTACACTTGGGTATAAGGGAAATAAAATTTGAACTAATATCCCTAGTGATATAACCTTCTAGGTGATATTTTTCAACCATCTGAAGAAGAATTGTTCCCCTAATGTCAAAAATGCAGAGGAAGAGTTCTACAGTCCAACCATTCAGACCAGGACTCTTATCCTTCGAAAATAGTTTTAGAACATTTTCTATCTCATCTACATAAATATAATTCCCAATAGTAGCTCCCTCTGCACGATTAAAGAAAGTAGGAATATGTTTTATCACCTTCAGCTAAGCATCAATATGAGTAGAGCCAAGATCATGAAATTGATCATTCAAATGAGCCTTGTCCATAAATTCCAATTTGTTTTGAGAATTTAAATCATTCCCTTTATTATCATTAAACTCTTATATAGTATTTATATTTCTTCTATAAGAGGCATATTGATGAAAAAATGTAGTATTATTATCAGCAAGAGCCACCCAAATGGCCCAAATTTTTAGTCTCTAGGTCATTTCCTAATGATTCAATATATATGACATTTGGTTTTCCAAATCTAGTAATTCCAATTTTTCTTCTTCAATAAAAATGATTTCAAAGTTGGCACCCAAAATCCTTTTCATTTGTTCCTCTAACCTTTGAAAATCCTAATTAGATTTGTTCTTCTGATATCTTTCCAATTTCCTAACTTCTTTTCTTAAACATTTAAGTTTTATAACTAGGTTATCCATAGATTTTCTCCTAACGTCAGGTATAGTAATGTCTTCCCAAAATTTCCTAACCATCAAACAAAATTCTTCATTCTGAAGCCACATATTACTGAATTTGAAGGGGTAATTATTTCTGCGACTATCCTCATCTAGTTGGAGCATAATAGGTGAGTGATATGAGATCATAGATCTATACACCCATCTTCTATACTTCTACAGATATTGTATAATATTTTCTTCAACAAGGAATCTATCCATTCTTTTAATGATCCCATCGTCTCCACTCCTCCTACTAGACCAACTGTAGGCTCATTCTTTATAAGAAGGATATCAATGATATTATACCTAAGGAACATATTAAAAAAAATATCTAGAGGATCCATATGGGTAGTATGACCCAAAAATTTAGAGGAAAACAAAGTAAAGTTAAGATGTCCTGCAAGAATTAAGTTAGGGATCCCTAGTAACCTAGAGGCTTCAAAATTCTTCCAAAACAACTCTTTGTTTTTATAAGGCCCATAACTATTTAAAAAATATAGCTCATGGTAAAATTTCTTAATATATGCCTCCATCAAATAGACTCCAATAGTCCTAAAATTCTTGAGATCTATAACTAAAGGATTCCAACAAGACTGAAACCCCCAAAAAGACCGCAGAAGTCAACTGTACAAATTTCCTACCGTGGCGATATATTTGAAAATGTCTCAACAACTTGCATATCATTACACATTATCTCTTCAATTAAAATGATATCAGGCTTAGTATCCTTTAAGAGTATATTTAGGGTCCTAGCCTTCCTAGATCCACTGATCCCATGGATATTAAAGGAAAGGATTGACATTTAAACATATCCCTACAAGGGTTGGATTGTTGTAAGGGCTCAAGGATAAAGAGAAGAAGAGTTAGAGGGAGGGAGTCGGCACCAAAACCTCCAAGAGTCTGATACATAGGTGTTGATAAGGCATTAGAGGATGAGATTGCTTCAAATCCTTGACTTTCTTATTCTTTTTTCTGAATGGTTACATTCTGAAACCGTGAGGAATTAACCATAGATACTTCATGCTCAGAAAGGTGTTTTTTGAGTTATCTATAAAGGATTCTTTATTTCCTAAGTAATATCTAAAGGAGGGTCTTCAAAAATAGAAGGTTCCATATGGTTAAATATATTACCAAAATTAATGGTTAAAGCCTTGAAATCCTATGCCATTATAGATACATGGGGTTTATGGGGAGGCTCAACAAAGACCAAGTCTACAATTGACAAACCAACACTTTCATTGGGCCCCAAAATTTGACCATTTGAAAAGAAATATTGTGACCACCCAACACCTAAATTTGAGCATAGAACCCTCCCTTCATTGATTCCATTAGACTCTGTAATACAATCATTATGGATTGAAACAAAACCCTCATTTAGACCACCATAAATATTTCCACATCCTTTGCAATAATGGAATTATTGCTATATAATTTTTTCAAATCAAAGATAAAAGTTCAACTCATCCTTCATAACATCTTCATAATGAGTGCGAGAATCAGAAAATTGCTTACGTTCCAATTGTTGATAAGAATTCACTTGAGAAGGATAATCCATGAAAATAGATTGAGGTCTTGAAGCTAAGGCATATCCTCACCAAAATCAACCACAGATTCATGATACAGTTCCCCGACATAAGATACGGGTAATGATCCTTCACATGACTATTTTTCCAACATAAATGGCACCAAAATGGAATATGGAGGTAGTCCAAACTATGTATAAATATTTTATCATCCCACTCAATCTCCACTTTAGTCAAAAATACTTTTGTTACGTCAAACTCCACCATAATAGAAACAACCTTCTTTACTACCCTATGTAGCACTTTCTTCTTTATCCTAATGAATCTTTCCAATTAATTAACAAGACCCTCAAAAACATTATGAGTCCACAATTCGATAGGAAAATCGGGAAGTAAAATACAAAGATGTTGTTAGGTCATCTTCTCCCTCTCGGTGTCAAGAGAAATATTCCAATGATTCAGAACTTGGGAGCCTTCCTTAATGAGACAAATTCCTTCCAAAAACCTTGCAATATGTTCAGCTGTCAAGAAAATCCAGCAAATCCAACCATTAATAAGCATATCAATGCATGATGCATATCCAAATTCTAGGAGTGAGTTTTTATTTAAACACTCGATCAATTCTATACGAGTAACCCTATCAAACTCAAAGCACCCCAAAAATTCTCAACTATCAAGCGCACTAACCCTATCTATGTTAACATGTCCACCCAACACAAATCTCTTCAATTCCTCCTAAAACTTGTAATTCTTGAATCTACAACGAACCCCACCTCTTTCACGAGTAAGACGATTATCCAAGAGACCTTCCTTCCATAAAAAAACCTTATCATTTTTTCTAATCACCTCCAAAACAATCATGTTACCCTCTACACTACCCAATACCTCCTCTAGTTCAATACAATGAGCAACCTCCTTTAGAACATGATGAGAACCCAAATCCAAGGCAGAAGACTCCTAAGCAATAAAGGAGTTTTTCAAATTAATATCCTTCACCAAATCCATCCATGGAGACTAGAAGATATGGTCACCATAAAAAATAGATGTGTGAAATTCCAACAATATCCAAAATAATAATAAAGAAAAATATCCAAAGGTTCACATACCAACAAATTCCAAATGCATGAGCACAGGGAACCGTAGGAAAAAAGGAAAAAAAAAAAACAAACCTTTGGTAGTAGCCAAGAATCAAAGTAAACTAGATCAAACTGAAAAATGAACCTGCAATAAAAAAAATAGAATATTCCCACTGTTTTCTCTTAGTTGGTACTAGGACAACTAATATGGGTAGCTTGAATCCAATTCTATTGCAAAAATTTTCATTAGCATCTAGGTAGGGTTTGGAAAAAAAACCTAGGGTTTCAACCATCCATCTACCACCAAATTAAAAGGAGTATATATATATTACAATTTGGTTCACAACCCTAGAGAGGGGTTGCTACATCCACAGGTAGAATTATCATGGGGGGGAATGTGAAGGAACCTAACACGGTGGGGACATCAATTGAGGCCATTATATATATATATACAACACTTAAAAAAACCAGAAATACAAATATTGTCACAATGCAAATACAAATATCTTAATAATAATCAATGTTATATTTGAATATAGTTAAGCAAATGAGGTTTGATTTTTCTTTATTTATAGTAAGGACATAGTCTCTATTAATGATTTAATGGTATGTACCTTGATTTCAATGTTGGATGACATGAGTCATGTTTTTTTCACTAAGGGAAAATAAGCTTCATGTTATTCTTTGGAATCAAAGATAGATAAAGCTATTACATAGAAACTCTCAAAAAATGTTTAACTATTGCTGCTTAAAATGAAAATACATAGCATACTTTCTATCAGAAAGCACATATCCATCTTTCTAGTATACTTTAACAAAATTATAAAGATTGTCTCTACTTTAGCAAAACAGTCATGACATTTTCAAAATAAAAACCGAGTCACCTTTTTTTTTCTAAATTGGTATGATATGTCTCTAAACATATTCATCGAGCCTTGAGAATATATGGATTTGTCTCGATACTCCTCATAGATAAGATGCTAGAAGAAAGACCAAGTATTTTTTAATAGAGCTCATCTACCACCATATTTTATTCCTTGTATATATGCATAAAGGAGATAGAAGAAAATTTATCAATAAGATATTTGGTTCTTGTACCCTAATTCAGTAGTGATGGAAGATAGAACCTAAACACTTTATCCACCAATTCCCCATTATATGTTTTCTTGATGTTTGAGAAAAATGAGAGACGCTTGAACTTTAAAATTTTTATCAATCAATTATGGTACATATGTATCTCATAAATATGCCACATGTGAATCTCATAAATATATCAACTAGATGTAAACCTCAAAAATATATCAACCACATAAATCATCTCCATAAATCAATCAAGCATGAGAGATAATATATACCCTAGGAAAACCCTCCAAACAGAAAGGATTAAAAACCCAACAATTCTTTGAGTATCATAGATATATTTCAAAAGAAGGGTTTACATCACAAAATTAGATTTCGTGATAAGAGATATCACCACAATAGTATAGAAGAGAGATCCAATGTAAGATTGCAAAAATAGTTATATGCAACTGTATTGAACTTGCCATATTCCTAGCATATTAATAACAAGCCAAAAACCCTAGCATGGAGAAGGTAGCACATATGAGGCTCAATAAACAAACTCAGAGCATGACATAACACATTCTCAAGGAGGACCTAACTAAAAATCCCTCCATGCAAATAATAGTGCATTTTCTGTCAAAACATTTTATGTTTTAAGAAACATTATGTTATATTTTATAATAAAGTTTGTAATTAATGACCAAGTGGGGTCAAGGATAATTCAATGTAATTGCTGAATATTTTATTAATAAATAAATGAAAGATGAGACAACATATTAAGGAAGCTGTTAAATGAGTTTTTTACTGGTCACTGGCTCGAGAAGGCTGGGTTGAGAGCATATTGACACTTGGCAACATCCTCAAACTAATTCTATCTATTGGAGGAGGCAGCTTCCCTATTTTTGTGGTCATGTTCCCCAAGAAAGTGGAACAAGAGCAGGTGGCTCATGAAGTGAAAACTGAACCAAAATACTTAGGCATGTTAGTAAAACTTCCCAATGAAGATAGCTGAGGCTTCTCATTTTCTGACTTGTGAACATTCTGAGTGAATGAACTACACACAAAAATTCGATAGAGGGAACTAGCTGAAGTATGTTTTGAGTGGAAAAGTGCTGAAGAGCTGAACTAGTGCAGCTATTCTAAGTTGATTTCATGTTGCTGCATGCAGAACTGATTGAGTGATGAACACTCAGTGGAGTTGCAGAGGATTACTAAACTACATCTATCACCTAGTACTTCTACGAGGTGGACCAGGAGACAAGTTATGGGGTCCTGAGATTTGCAGTCCAGATTTTTTCCAGAAGTTGGTTGGGAGGAATAGATTCCTTAAGCTATTTTCATGTCATCTACACTCCATGTTCTACTTGATTTATCTAGCTTTCTAAATTTTTAATATTATCTGGAAGGTTTCACTTTAAGCAATAACATGCTATGTTGTTATTCTGTTGCTACAAGGGTTAATTAAAATGGGATACATTTACTGTGAAAGATAGTTAAATACTAGATTAGTCAGTTTAGGGTAAATAATTAGAATAATTTATATTTTTTAGTGTTAGATACAAAAAAACACCTAACGGTATTTTTCCACACCTTTTATAAAGGTAGTACTCTAGTAGAGTAGGTTAGATTAACTTCACATAAAGAATTGAATGAAGTATGCATGAATGTGAATTATTATCTTCCACACGTTCATAAGAATGATTCATAGGTATGTATTTCTTTTTATTTCAAATGTCTTTATTTAGACAAAATACTTGAATAACATAAACATATATGTTAGGAAAGATCTAAAAGTATAGGCTTACTTAGTTTGTGAAATTGCTTACATAGTAGATAAAATATTTACTTTACGGCTATTATTATAATAATTAGTAGTCAATATATAAAAAAAAACAGCCATTAAAATAGCCAATATTAACTTAAAGAAACAGTAAACAAGGCTAGATATTTATTGTAATAAATTCATCTAAGTAAAATACAAACTAGGATAACATTAAAATCAAATATTAACTATGTATTTAAACTAAGAGAAATTAAGGTTTTATAAATAAAACCTAATTAAAAGAAACTGTAAAATATAAATAGCACTACCACCTCTTTGGGGTTAATCTTTTATCCATAAAACAAATTAAAGCTTACATAATGTGTTTATATAACCATAAGCATCAATTAAGTGATTACAGAAAAATTAATATATCCTCACCAAGGGAGCAGCGTTTAAGCCAACATCAAAAACCATGGCGAAACAGAGGCAAATCCCTATTTTTTTTAAAAAAAATCGAGCAATATAAACAATTATCTTTTTACCCATTGATACCACTATATGAGAAATTCATAGCCGAGCTCTGACTATCAAGTTCGACACTATATGGAGGATGGCACTCGCAGAGTCAAGATAATGATAGAAGGAGCATTTATAGAGTTGGGTAATGGTGATGGAAAGTTCTCGCTCACGTCAGGAACAGTGGCCACATGAACCTGTTAACACAGTAGAATGATGCAGCGACAAGGAGGATTGTATACAATGGAGTGAAAGTCAAGCCATGTGGCCATGAGCCTGCAGCTCTTCACTCCATAGAAGAGGTAACATAGTGAGGCAAAAAATATGAAATCTTAGGGTTTCGATGCAGTTTATAATGCTACCAAAGTCAACAAAACCCTAACCAATGAATAACAACAACGCTGCTTTGGAATATGTGGGTTTTATGCTATAGTCGAGATCACCTTAGAGAAACCTACACACATGAGAAATTT
Organism: Pseudotsuga menziesii; assembly: GCA_001517045.1. Taxonomy (NCBI): domain Eukaryota; kingdom Viridiplantae; phylum Streptophyta; class Pinopsida; order Pinales; family Pinaceae; genus Pseudotsuga; species Pseudotsuga menziesii. Next base: position 364,476 of record LPNX011080429.1, read on the forward strand.
TACNGTTAATTTCAAAAAGAATAAACCAAAATAATTAAACATTACAAGCTTTCCTTCTTCATTCTAAAAATTACAGCAGATATATATATGTATTATCAAAAATTTAAG
>LPNX011080435.1:5484-16885 GCA_001517045.1 Pseudotsuga menziesii
AAAAAATATCAAATGGTTCCACTATATACCTTCATCACCATAAGAGTACCAACACCCCAAAAGAGGGGTACAAAGACCTCACCACTAGTTTGCAACACCTTATGGGATACATATGCATGATCACAAGGCTACTACATGCCAATGACCATATAGCATCCAAGGGACATCAAACCAACATATATGTGGGTTCAAGACCTAAAATTTCAAGGACACCAAGGACCCCATAAGAATGGGTTCCAACATACCACCATAAGTGTGGGTTCCAAGACCCAAGTCCCCATATGTAAGAGGATAAAAATCTAATCTTATGGACTCAAGGACCCCACAAGAACTTAAAAACCTCAAGACCATCCAATGCAAGCAATGTCCTTCACCATCAACACATCAAGGACTTTACACATGAGCCACATCATCCATTCAATAACCAATCAAGAGATCAAAGCAAGTACAAACATAACAAGTAGCACAAAGACCAGTAACCAAAGATCAACCAAGAGAAAGGAACTCGACAATGGACCCAAATGGGACCAAGATACAACTTAGGGGCACTTATCCAAGTCAATGGGTAACCATGTCTTTTGTCATTGTTCCAAGTCCTCCAAGGGCTTCAAGCTTAGGCTTGGACAAGGTCAAAAGGGATCCCCTGACACAAACTTAACACTAACCATTAGGGGCTCCATAAGGGGCACCAAGGAATCAACAGTTGGAATCAATGACCAGAAACTGTTGGCATCCATGAGAACTTAATTAACAATACCCCCCTTTTTCATTGATGAAAACACCATAAATCCTCTTCAGAAAAAGATCCCACTGTTAACAAAACGTCTCTCCCCCTTTGGCATCAATGGAAAAGGGAACATCCTTTGAACATACTACTCCTCCTGAGATCATTCTCCCCCTTAGGCCATGCTCCCCCTGTCATCAACTTCTCTTCCTTTTCAACTTTTCTTCTTGTGTCCATTAATGGCAGCAAGAACGTATTTTGGCACTATTGCTTTCCTTATCACTGAGCACTGATGCTTCTTTTATGGACTTGTATTCTGTCACACAGGTACTATTGGAACCAACTACTATCCGATACTCAAATCAGATAATCAGGTACATATCTCCTTTTACACCTTCTTTGTACACTTCATATCACTGGTCGATAGTCTTCAAAATGGCATTGGGTTTTTCCCAATATTTTCATCATTTCTGTTCTGATCAATGGTGCAATCTACTACCTTATTTCTCCATACTTTAGTAGGATGATGGTTGTTCATATCAATCGATTGAACTTTCTTTCTTCTCCAAACTTTAACTGGTCCCTGCATCCTGCAATGTTTTGCAAAATGATCATAATGATAGCAATTGAAACACTGAAGGGAAAACCCATCTTGATTTCTTCCTGGTGTGATCTTTTCATGATCTCTGCAATGGATGGATTTGTGGCCATAGTTATTGCACTTGTAATGATAGCCATTGAACATCATAAGATATCTCTGAGATGTAACTTCTCTTGATTCTTTTTTATCATGTATAATCTTTTGAGAATACACGTATAACTATTAGTATTTTCTTCCTCTTCCATATTGTTATTCTAAATATTCAAATTTCTCTTTAACTGAGTAGTTGTTTTGTCCAAGTCTTCATTCAGAGAGAAGATCTTCAATTCTTGTTGTTGACATATTTCTATCTTTTCTTCGAGGTGTCTTGTTAGATATTCTTCTAATTTCTTGACTTCTTCTAATTGTTTGTTCAGATCAAGGATATTGTCTTCCATCTACCTTTTTAAATTCTAATCATCCTCATGGGATTGTTGCAACTAACCTATTAGTACATGATTATCCTCTTTGATTCTGGTAGCTTCTTTGACTTAGTGTTTTAGATCAATTATGGTATCTGTGACCTTCTCAGATTATTCTTGATTCATCTTCTCATATTTGTCCGATTTCTATTGCAATACCTGGTTCTGTTCACAAATATTTTTCACTTCTTGTGAAACATTAGTAATTTCATTGTCTATCATAGTATCATCTAAATTTCTATCATAATTCAAAGAGCAAGGATTTTCATCATAATTTGAAGTATTTCATTCTAAAAAATGGCTCTTATCTTCTATACCTGCTAAACATATCTCTTTAAAGCATTACAAATAGAGTGTTCAGGGGATGCACCTTCATACTTACCTAGATCTTGTACTGACCTTTTAATGGGAATGTCTTCTGCTTCCTGTTCTTCATCTGAGTTTAGATGATGTATTTTGAACAATAATTCTTCAATTGAGTTGTGCTTTCCTATTTTCTCATTTTGGAGATCTGTTAGATCTTAAAGCATTAATTCCATAAGCTCTGCTTCTTGTTCTTTATTGGAGTAGAGTTGTTCTAATATAATCCATAGTTCATGATCTGAGTTGCACTTCGCTATCTTCTTCTTTTGGATATCTCTTAGGTCTTCAAGGATGGATTCCATAGCCATATAATTACTTTTCTTTTCTTCCTTCTGAGTTGTTGTTTTTACTTTATTTGGAGGAGTATATCCAGTAAGAACCGATTTCCATACATCAATTCCTTCTACCTCAAGATAAACCTAAATTCTTCTTTTCCAGATTGAGCAATTCATTCCACGAAACAATGGTACTCCATTTACTAAGAACCCCATGGTGTGTCAAAGATCTCCTTCAAGCTGATAAGGCTTTCTGTGAAGGACCTACTCTGATACCAATTGTTGGACACACTGGGTACACTCAGAGGAGGGGTGAATCAGTGTGCACATTTTTTTTTTTTTTTACTTTTAACAATCAGAAACTTATTCAATAATATGCATTATCACATTATCATTATATCATCATCAACATTATTATCATCATTATATCATCATCACATAAGAAGCATAGCATGAAACATGGAACACCATATTTTACGTGGAAACCCAAGTCCTGGGGGAAATACCATGGAAGCCTTTCTAAAATAGTTTTCTAGAAATAACTAAAAGGAGGAAACAACCCCCTTATAACAAAGAATTCAATTTTCCAGCTACAACTAGACGGAGGATACAACCACATGATTTACAAGCAACAACCTGAAGGAAGCTACAAATCCCTAGTTCTTCGGCTACAACCAGAAGGAGGATACAAACCCCTTTCCTTGCCCCATCCTGAAACCTTGATAAGAATATAGAAATTGTTGAACCACAACCACATTGATCCTGCGGACCTTTTAATCAACACCTATACTACACTACACAATCTGTACCACACTGCACAACCACTGCCAGTACTAATCGCTGCTCATCATCTGATCACTACTCATCAACTGATCATTGTCCACTGTATCACACTACTCATCAACATGTCCAATCAATATGTACCAATCAATTTGTTGCTCACATCAACTAACTCAGTCAATCTGAGTCTGCACACTAAACTCAGTCCACCTGGGTCAAACCAACTGCTCATACAACTGAGCCAACCTAAGTCAAACCAACTACACATAAGGAAACTTGTGCCAATCTTGTTCAACTAAACCAACCTATACCAATATGGTTGTGTTCCTGTGCCAAATCAATCATATACTTGTGTTGATCTAATCAAATTCCCTAACAGTCAACCAACCCTTATTACCTTGCCTAGTTCATCAAGAGACATGTTTGAGCAACCAAGAGACTTCACATACGGTCAACCAAACTCTATCCAATCACACTCAACTCAATGACACCACAACCAACCTCAATCACAATCAAGGAATACTTGACAGTTAAACATGATATACCTCAACCAAATAACCTCAACCAAGAAGATGAAAGACTTAACCAACTATGTCAAACTCAATCAATCTCATAAACTCTTAGACACAAAAGGATTTTTCACTCTACTCAAATCAATTCAACAAATCAAACAAATATTAAGAAAATAGTCACTTACAACACTATCAATGGTTGTCATTAACGATCAATAACAATTCAACTCCACTTAGGTCAAAGACACAATGATAAACACTTGTCAAACTTGTTTTCAGAGAAAACATTTAGGTTGATCAAAGAAATAACTCACAATATCTACTGCTTACATGTCAACTTCTCTTTCAATACTACACTTATACAACAGTCAAGATAAACACGAAGATCTTTGCCAACAACATCCAAGATAATTATCAATATCTATATAAGAATCACATCAAGGTATATGCGAAGATAACCATCGCCATAACCTCCATAACGTATTCAATGAATTCAAAGAGATATACCAATATATAGGCTCACATACTAAGATCAAACATGAACTTTATCCATGAGAGACATGTGCCATTACAAGAGAAACCATGAAGCATGAACCATACCTTATTGAAGATCACAATATGAAGAGAAAGTAGAAAAATAAAAATAAATTTCATATCACTTCATCACATAGACATTGTAACAATCTTTCCAACGTGCCAAGAATTTTGTAATTCCGATTTTGTATGAGAAAGTTATGCCAATTTTAGTTAAGATGCCAAGAAATTTCTCTGTCACAAAATTTCGCACTTTTCTCCAAGAGTTGTGAAATTCTTGAGAGAATTGATGATGAACAAATGAAATGTTTTATATTCTATTTATATAGGTTGTGGAGAAAATATTACCTTGGGCTGACATGCAATTCAAAATTACAAATAATTAGATTCTCTTTTGTTTGGTTGGCTCACCCAAAAAGATGGGGTACACCAACTTCAAAAATTCATATCTCTTCAACCATAAGGATTTAGAAGATGCTTCAAATATCAACGGAAATGACTTGACGAGGAATATCTACCTATTATGGGTTTATTTGAAAATTCTTGGTCTAATACTCTTAAATTCTTCAATTTGTACAGGACATCAAGATTCCACACCTAAAGGTGTCAAAGACCATGTTACCTTATGCATAAGTTCCAAGGTCAAAGGATTCAATATACATCATAAAGGGCATGAGGGATTCTATGGTATTCACATCGAAATACTTCACATTAACAAGGAGGAGGGATCCACCATATACTCACCATATCAAGGATATCAAGGACCCCAACACCTCCAATCAAGTCAAAACAAAGACGTTTTCATGAATATCATCATTATTATACAAAATGGATTCAAGGACTTAAATGGCTTCAACATCATCATGTTCAAGGTATCCATACAATTAAAAACATATCAAATGGTTCCATTATATATCTTCGTCACCATAAGAGTACCAACACCCTAAAAGAGGGGTACAAAGACCTCACCACTATTTTGCAACACCTTATGGGATACATATGCATGATCACAAGGCTACTACATGCCAATGACCATATAGTGTCCAATGAAAATGAAACCACCATATATGTGGGTTCAAGACCTAAACTTTCAAGGACACCAAGGACCCCATAACAATGGGTTCCAACATACCACCATAAGTGTGGGTTCCAAGACCTAAGTCTCCACATGTAAGAGGATCAAGATATAAGCTTTTGGACACAAGGACCCCACAAGAACTTAACAACCTCAAGACCATCCAATGAAATCAATGGGATTCACCATCAACACATCAAGAAATTTACACATGAGACACGTTATCCATCCAAGAAGAGATCAAATCAAGTACAAGCATAACAAGCAGCAAAAAGACCAGTAACCAAAGATCAACCAGGAGTAAGAAAATCGACATTTTGATGTATGATTTTAGGTTGAACCTTGGTGTAGTACCCCAATGCTTCGGAGCTTAAGATATCAAGCCTCAACACAACCAACATTGTGGCACAAATGGAAAAGAGGTTCCCAGAAGAATACTTTTGAATCCCTGGTTAGGGTTCATTAAATGAAAACACTAGCTCGCAAAGTGGGTGAAAGCTGGGAACTGCTATTGTATTGTTCCTTGGTTCAGTGACACAAATTTATGTTTGTGCTCATGATTGTGTTTTTTCTATTGGATTGCTGATGGAATCAGTTGTAAGTTTTGGGCTACATTTTAGTAGAATAGTTACAACTACCTCCATTTGCTTTAGAATGGTATCAGGTGCAAGTTATCTGGAGTAATATATATCTCATTCATTTATCTCTTCTTCATGCATTGTACTCAAAAACTTAAAAAAATGAACGATTCATTGTTCTCGATAGTGAATAGGAAAAAATCTATTGAATTACATATGGGATGTGGTTGAGTGGCAAATTGGAATGCTTTTTGTTGTAGCATGACTCAGTTTCAAGTTCCAGCCAACGAGATCTAGTAAAAGAACCACCTTCGATACTAGGTGAAAGTGCCATAACTTTGACAGCCCATTTATTGCGAAAAGCAGTTATGTTCGCCGAAAAATGTTACTTGTAAAAAAATTCTTTGAATTGCACCATATGAATCTATATGAATGTAGCTTCAAGGTCATCACATATACCAAATTGTATCGATTAAAAACTTACTAGACCAATTTTTGAACATAGATATTGAACCGAATTCGGGACCTTAGGTGATGTTGAAGTTTTACTTTTGTTCTATTCTTCCTTACATGGAGGCCTAAACCTAATTGTCTATATCGCTGTAATGGAAAACCTGTTAAAGTTCAACTGGTTTTAATGTGTCATTGTTCACCATTCAAATTACATCGTTATTTTTGGACTAGGTACAATTTGTTTATCTTTTTCTTTGGCAGACGCTTTCAAGTTTATATGATTGGAAGATTTAGTGTCTAAAATGACTATACAATCTCGAACTTGAATATTAACGTCATTTATTTACATTTTTTTCAATATTCTGGGGATCAACAGAATTCATTTCCACGATATAAGTTTTTCATCTCTGTGTTGGTATACATCTATAGTGCCCCGTGTTGATTCCAGTGCTTTTATTGCTTTTGCACTACATAATTTATCATCAGTAGCTAGTGCCCAGGAAACGAACACCCTTAAAAATTTTCCCCAAAATGACTGGACAAAGTCAAAAATCTAGACCATGTACTACTCTCCTATCATGGACATTCGTTTCCAAGAAGTCAGCTTCTTTCTTTGGTAGGGGTAATAATATTGTTTAATTCTTAAATTATTATTTGTCATGCTGCTTGGAGAAACATGTCTCAAGGTCAGAGGCTGGACGACATATTTCTTCAACTTAGATGTGAATTTCGATGGTATTTGTTCTGTCAAATTCTAGATATGTTGGCATGAGAGAAGGCAACGACAGTTTTGATTACACAATTTCGTTTGATGTAGAAAGTGGTGCAAAACTCAATTGGGAAAGTCAAAATAATTTACAAAAACCTTTGAAATTTTGACACTGTCCTCATTGCCCATTCATTATTGTGCCCAGTTGATCTTTGGTGATGATTTTCTGAGCCATTCACAGTGAAGCACAACTAATTCTCATGGAGAGATTGTCTTGTACCTTATCTGGAGCTTTGTGGACAAGATATGGAATTGCATAGTCTCGTAATAGAAATATGATACATCTCATTATGACTATCACCTGATCTAATCATTTTCCCCATTATTACTCCCACTTCATCCAATCCTTGATTTAAGTACCTTTTAATGCTGTTAAAAGTCAGCTCGCACAGGTGTGGCTCATTGGTGGTTCTGTTGTAATGAAGTTGTTTGTAAATTAGAGGTCACGAGATCAATCCCACCCAGGTTTAACTGTGTCCCATATCTTGCAGCGGGTGTGGGGCACCTAGGTTTATAGTGGTAGCGGGAATGGATCCCTAGACCCCGTGTCACGCGAGTACCATCCCAGCCCCAGTTGCCAATTCCCCTAGTAAAAAAAAATGGTGTTAAAAGTCATTATTATTATAATTTATTAGTTGGTAAAAATTATTAATTCATGAGTGGAGAACATTAACCACTCAAAATCATATTGACATGATTCAAGAAATAAATGAAAGCAATAAGTTAATAACATTCATTAGATTAGGGACCGGTGGACAGAGGGCAATGTTGAAAGAAGTTTAAAAAGTAGTTTACAAGGTAGGAACTCAAACCTTTACTTTATTCTTAGTACTGTGGTTAGCTCAAATCTATTACGTATTTTCTCAGGTTGTACAAGGGTTGTGTAAGGAGATCCAAAAATATCTCTACCCAGGGAGCTTGGAGAATTAGGAAGTGCATTCAAAGAAATAACAACTCATCTAAAATAAATAGCAAGTGCATTCAACAATTTCATTATAAGTTATATTTTGTAGGGATTTTGGGTTAAGGATTTTAACCCTTCCTTTTTAAACATTTCATTTATGTTTTTTAAAAATAATTAAATATTTTTTTATTTAAATTTATTAAATTTTGCAAATTACTTTAGGTTTAAAAGTAATAATAACGTAAATTTTTAAAGTAAAATAAAATAATATTCATTAAATAACATTATTAATAATTCCTTTCTTTGCATATCCAAAGATGGATTCATGACATTTTGTGGGCATTAGTTTCCAATTGGGATCCCATAAAACTTAGTGAAAGCAATATTATAGGGGTGAGATCATGAGTGGATGGGAATGAGCTAATTGAGATCCGGAATGGAGTAGAGTACTACATGTTCCAAACCACAAGAACCTATTATGAGGATTATGTACATGCCCTCAAGGTTTTGCAGAATCCAGAAATGGAGAATCTTCAGTTCAACGAACAACCGATATATCTTGAATCCAATTACAGGATGTTGAATATAGTGTTGATTAGCGCCAAGTTTGTAAAAATCATTGTGATTCTGTTGATGAAATCTAGGAAGAATCCATTACTCTAAGACTCACGAAGAAATTAGCGACCATTCAGGGGCCTCTCAGAACTGGAAATACGTTTACATGGATTGTTATTGTCAAGGCATTGCTTCATATTAATTCTATTGGTCTTATTTTGATAATCTTCTATACTAACAGAGCCTTCAACCAGTTATTGGAGGGAATATACAAGTGCGAAAAAAACTTGGTGAGGATGGGATCCAGAACCACCAGTTCTATTCTTAGTGAATGTATTGTGGACGAGTTGAAGAAGAATAAAAACAAGAGGGAACCTTCCATTCCCAAAATGATTCAGGGTCAATTATACAGGTCAAGTAGAGATAAGAAAACTCAGGAGAATGCCATAGACTATAAGTGCTTGAATGAGTTTCAGTCAAAAGCAAAGCCATCGAATTTAAGTCATTCTTATGCTTTGGCATGTAGCCAATCATCCCAAGCAAAACAAATATTTACACCTACTTACAGAGTAAATTTAACGTCTTTGGGATTACTACAACCTTTGCAGCTCATAAGCATGATTTATTGACTTCTTTAAAATCATAAATCATGGTGGTAAAGGAAGCTACAGAGGTATTAGGGACGCAAAATGTAGGATGGTTGAACCCCAACCGAAAACATCTAATTCTCATCGGTGATCATACACAACTAAGTCCATTTATGGAAATACCCAAGCTAGCATAAACCCACATACTAGATGTATCAATGTTTGAGAGGATGGTAAGCAAAGGAATAGAATATAAAACATTGGAGATTCAAAGAAGGATGAGACCTGAAATACCATTCCTTGTCTCCAGTTTGTTCTATCCCATGTTAAAAGATCACCCATTTTTTCAAGAATTCAAAGGTGTGAGAGGCATTAAAGAGCAATGTGGTGTTCATGGATCACGATAGCTCTGAATATTGAGTCAATTCTAGAAGCAACAAGATAAATATCATGGAGGAAGAGATGGTGGTTCAATTTTGCTTGTACTTAACTTATTGTTGTGGATACAATCCATCGGATATCAGTATTGTAAGCATGTATAGGTCATAGCCAGAATAAATCTTGAGAAAAATCAATACTTCATACCATTTCCCAAGCAAACAATATAACTAGAAAATGGCAAAGTCATTCTCTGGTGGCAAGAAATGTCATATAATGAACACAAATGAATTTATTTCAAAAGTGAGATGCATGGATGAATTCCAAGGAGAAGAGAGCAATTCATACTGTTCTCACTATTTAGAAATATGAGGATGTCTTCAGACTAATTAAATTCATATTCCCCACAAAGTAGCGTAGGCTTCCTCAACATTCCCAAGTGAATATGTGTTGCACTCTCTAGAGCTAGGATCAATCTTTATATCATCGGAAACAACAAGATTCTATCATATAAGAGTTTGTGATGGAGAGAGATCATCCAACATCTTGAAGAAAATGGTAGTGTGGGAAATGGAATTAAATTTATGTTGCCCAAGACACCCAGACGTACAATTTGTTGCTCCGAAAAGCCATGATTTGAGAATGTACAGTTAAGGACACCATGGAAGCTTTTGCATCAAGAGATGCAAGGAAAGTCTCATCTGCAGACATTCTTTCCCTAGAAAGTTCTTTTATGGGGGGCATGAAAACTTTGAGTACAAGGCCAGATGCATGAAGAATATTCAATGGTGTGGGAATCAATGCAAGAAAATATGCCATGGAATTAAGCAGTGGATCTAGAATTCAAAAATAACAAAATAACTCAATTACATGGTTGTCCTTGTAATAAAATATTTCCAAATTTAATGAAATACATGTTTCCATGTGAATTTCTACAGTGGCGAGTGCTTTCCTTGCCAAGAATGTAGAATTACGACCAATGTTCGTAACATTACACCCAAACATCTACTGAGAAGATGATCTTAGCTGATCAATTTTGAAGTTGATGCATGGTGCCTTCAACTTCTCAAATGGGTATAAATTAGAACTATTTTGTATTGTAGTGAGGGCTTGAACAAAATGGTATATTGATTTAAGTCCATAATTATCTTCAATTCCTAAATAAGATCTTAGTATAATATATTTATCGGTTTGATATTCATGGCCAAATAAAGGCAATAAAAACATTTGACATCTCCCTAATCTCCTCTAAAATCTCCCCCAGTGTGTCAATGAATATCTTCAACTCCAAACCTAAACAATTGAGCTAAAGTATTTACCGAGTGGATGATTAGATAACTTACCTAAACCTCTCCCCAAACTTCTCTAAAACCTCCCCTAATGTGTCAAGGAATATCTTCAACTCAAAACCTAAACAATTGAGCTAAAGTATTCACTAAGTGGATGATTAGAGGAATTACCTCAAATACATATAGGAATTGGATCCAAGCAAACAAGATTGTCTCCAAAACATGCTAGTATCCTACAAGAAGAACTGTACTAAAACCAATAACTTAACCTCCTAAATATCCACTAATCAAAGCCTGAATTGAGATGAGAGTGCACACCAAATGCAAACTAAAGACCAAACTTGAATTGATGGATGGGATGTAATCAATGACCAAGAAATGGTTTCCTTTTTTGACCTATGTGTTGTCCGAGACCAATGTTTTACCTACCAAATCCATTATCCCACCTTTTCTTGGCTTGTTAACATACTCCACTTGAATTTGTGGCTTGTTAATTAAGATTGGAGTGTGGGAAGGAACTACAGGTATAAATAATCCAATAATACTTATCAATAATCATAAAA
>LPNX011080469.1:0-15757 GCA_001517045.1 Pseudotsuga menziesii
ATTTGGTTCAAATTTTATGACATCTAGCATACAGTTTGATAAATAATAAATTATGTTTCACACCTCAAAATCACTCATAAATTTTGAGACAAATCAATTCTATTTCGAGTTCAGGTCTGATATTTGGTTTAAATATTATGACATCTAACATACAGTTTGAGAGATTATGTTTCACACCTCAAAATCAGTCATAAAATTTGGGGAACTTTTATATAGATTTTAAATTATGAAGTAATAATCATGGACATATTGATATTACATGACTAACCACTTTTACTATACCGTTCAAGTAGGGAAGTGTAATGAGGACCATGACAAAAACACAGTACTCATACATTTAAGCAACTGCAGACCATACCAATAATAAAATAGCTTAAAAAAATCACAGGGATAAAAAATGCTTTCCACAAAACTGGTAGAGACAGAACTTCTTTTGGATGAGGCTAACAGCAATGCAAGTTTAAGTTGAAAAGTACACCTATTTAACTTTCCCTTTTGGACTTCCACACAGAATATCAAACAAAATAACATATAGCCTTTGATAAAACAAAGAGATGGGAGCTAAGCTATACAATTGAAATTCAGAACTCCAAAAAGGATGAAGATATCTTACTGTTTGGATGAAACATCCTAGAAACAAAATGTACTGTCAATGGATTATTTGGATAGTCCTCTGTAAACTGAAGAGTCAACTTAAATGTACCTGGAAAAAAACCAACACTAAAGATGAAAAAACATAAAAATACTCTGTTCAAACACAACGTTTTACTTTATAATATAAACCATCATCCAACTCACTACATAACACATTTTCAAATACTGTTACTTCATCCAAGATTCAATTTCAAGGTAGCTAAGTTGAAGTCGATATAGAAGACCAATCTAGAACAGCCAAAACTACACAACTTGACAAAACATCAAGTTATTCAACATTACTCAACACCAACATATCATGTGGAGAAATTTTAAAATTGGATTGACAATATAGGCAAAATATAGGAAATCTTCTACGGCCTACTTTGACGGGCCATAAAAATTTCAACTTGGATTGACATTCAAAATTAAGGCAAAATATAGGAAATCTTCTACAACCTAGTTTGACAGGAGAAAAGCAGCCAGTCTGTAGAGGTTAATATTTCAGACTACTCAATGTAAACAAACAAAATGAGGTATAACTTTATAGAGTTAAACTTAGTAAACTCTTTGGGAGCTAATCTCAAGAGTACTAAAATATTTTATAAACCATCCCAGGTGTTAGCATTAAAATCTGTACAGCTTTGATCTATGTCCCGCTACTTGCTGGCCTAAAAATATTCTATTTTATCTGGGGCTAATGTGTACAGGGAAATGAAATTAACTTAATATAGCAAATTTCTCTTGAAACTGTCATTACAACTTTCAGATAAATAGACATGCTTAAATTTTAAGCAGCCCTAGACTTATTTAATATCCCACGACAAAATTTAATCAATTTTCTCTTGCAAAATAAAATGTCTTTACAAAGCCACTCTCACTTTTGTGCAGTGAAAAAAATTCAAGCAATTCTAGTCGGTTAAGTGAATTTCAAATGACTAACACTCATGTTTTCTTTTTTTTCTTAGCTGCTTTAAGGTGTTTGAAGTAAAAACAATTGGTATATCTGATATAACATATTACATGAGACCTTGGAACATATCCTAAGAGTGTTAAATCCCACAGTCTCTTAGAGATTCTCTAAGAGACTGTGGGCTTTAACATGGACTTATGCCACAAAAATTTGATCCGTTGTTTCTGTCTGAACATGGCAAAACTTGGCGCCCTTCAACAGCCTGTCTAACTGGCATTCCTGCTGAACTTCCTTCCATGTTATCAGAACCTCTATGTATCTTGAAATAATCTTGCAAAGTGCTATAATGTGAACTTAGAAGAATCTATTAATGTGCATCATGCATAAAAAACAAATCGATTCCAATTGATCTTAGCAGCCAATCTTTTACATAGATATGAGGAGAATCCAATATCCAGACTTTATAGGCACCAACTCAAACGAGGCTCCAACTCCCTAGATCTCTTGCACCAATAGGAAGAAGGCTACAACCTTCTATACACAAGATCCAACTCGTGTTATACACTTCAATGTAGAGAGGCTCCAACCTCTCACAAGTATCAGCACCAACTGAGATAGAAGCTCCAACTTCTCTTACTTTTCCACTGACTGGTGAAGGTTTCAATCTTCTTGGAAAAATATCCCACTTCTGCACAGTGCACAAAATGATGATGGTAATGAAAACCTTTGTCAGTCTGTCAGCTTCAGTGTCTTCTCAACTGTTCACTACTCTTCCTCCAATGTTTTTGTCATATCACTGTCACAATCAAGTCACTTTCTTTTGCATTTTCTCAAACTCTGTCTCTGCTATTATACGCCTATGTTTAACTGTTACTTAGGGTTTCTTGTTGTAGCAATATGCTTAGTTACTATTAGGTGTACAAGGTCCAGTCATACAACCCATTACATGCTGGTCATCACCATGGAAGATCCTTAATAAATCCATGCACAAATCATACTGCAAGCCAACGTAGATCTGCCCCTAGATATTTTGTTTCTATCGAGACTCGAGAATTTAGGGCTTATCGTTGTTGGTTCAACAATGGTCATATTGCATGGCTAAGGGCACAAGAATACTCTCTTTACCATAGAGTAGAACACCATACATACCTCAATCATAATACTATTCAGCCATCATCAAAGGAGTATGCTAAATTTGATCAAAAAAATCCACAAGCCTTAACCTCAGTCTGCACTCTTCATATCAAATTTTGGACTATAGCAGTCACTGCACATTCAACCTCTTCCTTCCCTCCTTGCTCCTTGGCCTTCAGTTTCTAGTCTGATCTTCTGCCCATAATATCATTGTTCCTTGTCATGCTTATTGGACAGTCACATCAGTTTGAAGGGGTTTTGGGGGCACAATTTGAGTGGAGAGACACCAAGGAAAAATGACACCCCACGCTGCCTTCATTTCTACTATGAATTGCTTGGAAGGAGTTCAAAGTAGACTTCTAGGAGTTTAATTTTGCTTTTACCAGCTTCCAGTATACATACTCAGACAAATCGTAGCACTTCAAGAAGCTTTCTCATCAATGAAAGGGAGTTGTTGTTACATTTAAACCTACAGGTCAGACAAGGGGTTTAAATATGATTTACTTGTAGTTGTTATCATATAGTAGTTGTTACTGTCATTAAAATATTCATATTATCTTCATTCAAACTACTGTTATATTTATTACAAGATTGTTGTTGTTCATCCATACTATGGGATCGTCTTTCTGGATTTAATGCACACGAATACTTTCAAACTTATTATGAAACTATTGCGTCACTAAGATCTAAAGCAAACCATCAAATTAAACTACAAACCCAACAAACAAGCAGACCTCTTCAGATTAGCAGTAAGAAAGAAATCACAGTGGTATTCAAGCAGTCAATTGGCAAAGTGTTTGACGGAAGTCCTCAACCAAAGAAACTCCACAGTTAACAAAAAATCAGGTAGTTTTAGCAAGGGTCTTTACAAAGGATATCATTTTTACTAAGGTCATCAAATATGACATTTATGGAAAGACTACACCAAAAAAAACTAAATATGGGTCTAGAGGAATCAAGAACAAATGCTAGCAGAGAAAAAGGAAACGCCATAGAATTATAGTATAATGGAAGAAATTGAAGGCATCTTGGAATCCTCAAGGGAATAAGATCTCACTGTAAAATTAAAAGTTGAGGGTAGCATGAGCGCTAGAAAAGAACAAAAAAAGACAATAGCAAGAACATGACCTCGAAGTAGTTAAGTGTAGAAGCAAGTTTAATGAGGGAATCGTCATGTGGGTCGTCCAAAACATGTATGCATAAAAATAATATTAATCCCTACTCTTAGTCATTAATGAAGCTGCATATTTTAGTATATAATCTTTCTAGGACCTTCCACACCCAATTTCTCTTATGGCTAAGGATTCAAACGCCATAGAAAAATTTGATGTCCTCAAAAACCTTAAAGATTTGGAAGAGTTTCCTAAAGGACTTTCCTTGATAAACAAATCACATGGGAAACATAATTCTAAAGTTGTATTTGTAGTGAGCAGTTCATTTGAAGAGATTAAGGAAATTGAACGAAAAAGAGGAAGGGAAACAATCTGTCTGTTATAAATTATGACCCAAAATGGAAAACTCTCAAAAACATGACTCAGGGATAGAGGGAGATTTAGCCTTGAACCCCAAACAACCCTCTACAATATGTAGGAAGTGTTACCTATCATTCAGTTCAAGAAGTCAAAAAGGAAGTCGAGGGAAACAAATGACTATCAAGGGGGGGCCTTAAAGAGGGTGTGCCTTGGAGAGGGTTAATCCATGAAATTTATCCCCTTTAATGTGAGAGGGGTATAAATTTCCCATAAGAACCAAACCCTCAAAAGATCGTTTTCCATTTACAAACCAGGTGTAATAATGATCCAAAAGATCGTGTGTTGGGGCTCCAAAGCAAACGCTATACTATCATCCTATTTAGCAAATTGGTCCTTTTGTTCTCTAGACTAAGTAGGAAGATCAAGACATAACCTAACTAAATGGAATAAATCTATGGCACTTATAAATTCATCATTTATATATACAATTATACAGATTGAACTAAAATCCAAGGCATATGGAGATGGAGAGGTGTTTTAGGAAAATTCCAAAGTTTATGTAGTGGTGAAATTATAATGTAATCCTAGGGTGTGATTGGAAAAGTATGTGGGGGAATTGCCAAACAATATGCAATGGTAGATTAGTTATCTCATATGTTTGAAGATTTAGGGATCTGTGAGGTGAAACCTATTACCCTGACTCCAATAGGGAGGAACTATGGAAAACGAAGGAATGGGTATTGAAGAGTTTAGATAGGTTTTTGGTAGATTAAAATATTTTTAAGGATGTGAAAGACTGAAAGTATATGGTTTTACCTCAAGCATACTTACCACAAATTCAAGGATTTAGCACTGGCTCTATGAAAAAAATCAAAGAGATGGTGACTAATTGGTGCTAAAATTGGTTATCTAAAGGAGGCAAGGTAACTTTGGTCAAATTAGTTTTGGAGGGGATATTAATTCAATGGCATTTGTAGATTTACATATCAAAAGGAATGATAGGAAAAACTAGAAAAAAGTACTTTAGCTTCCTATGAAAAGAATGATAGGAAAAACTAGAAAAAAGTACTTTAGCTTCCTATGAAAGGAATGTTAGGAAAAAATACAAAAAATTGCTTTATCCTCCTATGGACAGGAAAAAAAGAAAGGGAAGGAATACCATTGTTTAAGTTGGAAAAATTGGCAAAACCAAGAGGGGAGGGGTTAAAGAATACCCAACTGTTTGAACAAGATTTAGATAGCAAAAAGTCTATGGAGAAGGAGAAGGAATGAAGGCTTATGGGGAGAAGTGATGAAAGAAAAGTATATAACTCTTGGGTCAATGGAGAATTTGATTACAAATGAAGGCAAGGATTTTGGAGGGGCCTCAATTATCTAAAACACATTAGTGAAATCTTCTCTATTCCTCAAAGAATGGTTGGCCTAGAAGATTGGGAAAAAGGAAAATGGTTGACCTAGAAGACTAGGAAAGGAGATAGACTATGGCCACAACAATAAATATCCAGCAACAAGGTTTCTACGATTCCAACAGTCCACAGCATCCAGCAGAAAGAGTTATGTTTCACAGCATCTGGGAGTCACAGGCCAAAGGTCTCAACTCTCCCTCACATGGTCTCCCTCACACCGCCATGACCACATAGCCTCACTGCTCACACAAGTTAAAAGACAGTGCACAAAACTCACAGTCCCACTAAATGGCTTCATTTGTGCACCATGCTTTGCATTAGCAACAACAACACTATTAATCTTCTTCCAACTTTTATTAGCTTCTGCTAATTTAACTTGACCACCAATTCGGCTTCTTCATGCATCAATCTGAGTTAAATGCTATATAACATATAGGAATCTACCAATTGATTGGATTTTTAAATCAAGTATTGCCGCTATTGTTGTTAAGAGCTTCCAATAATTAAGGGGTTAGAATTTTTTTATTCATTGAGGCTTTAAATATGTCCCAAGTCACAGCCTACATGGAACCAATATTTATCTTGCACTCACATAAATCATCCCACCACAACAAATCTTGCCTAGGCATGCATAGTTTTTCAAATACAACTTTGTCATCATCTGTAAATTGTTACACTTTGAAAAAGGGGGATCTAACTTCCTTGGGAAATTATCAAGTCCAAGGCCTCCACCTGACCGATCGTAGAGTGAAATTTTCACTTTGGGTTTCACTTTGAAAGAGGAACCTAGATTTAGCATCGAGCCTCCTTGAGAAGTAATTCATTTCTTGCCTAGATTGCTATCAAACAATTGCTATTGAACAGTAGCCTATCATGTTGTTATAGAAGTTGTTAAATTCTGCCACAGATGGGCTATATTCATTAATTGACCATCCATAGGCCCAATTTTTGAGTTTAGAGTAGCAACTTTGGCTTCAACCATTCCAACACAACTCTGCAATTCATCCTCCATTTTCTTCTTTGTCTGAGAGCAAATATTGCCCATAAATTGTGTAGCAAATCAGCAACTACATGTGAAACAAATGCTCTAAAAGTCTAATACCAATATGATCCCAAAGTATGCCTAGTGGAAATAAGTGCAACAACTGCAATATATAATCCTGCATACATAGCCAATATAAAATGGCAAGCAAATATTGAAGTAATCAAACAATCTTGGAAAATGAATCCACACAATAGGCAAAAACAAATTGAAGAAAATATCAACTCCAAATTTTCATTAAACAAAACATTATGTACAACAAAGATATGAACATAATTGAAGCTTTTATCAGCAACTACAATCCATCAATTTCTACAAACTCCAGAGATCCAATGGAATTGAATCAGATGTACTACTACCGTCACTCAACCCCATTACAAAATGAGAAAGGAATATAAATACAACATGATGAATATGAATCATTGTAGATCTCATTTGTTCATATCTCAACAATACATTAGTGTACAATAGTCAAGAAGATGAAAAGACAGAGAAAAGATGTGGCAATTTTTTATGACTGTGAGCTTCCGCTCATAAACACTTGTTGAGATCTCTATCCACTTCAGTAAACCTGTGTCAAACTAAATTGTGAGACTACACCCAAATTTGTGCCCTTGGGTCAGTGCTTACGTGCATACAACTAAAATATAAGTGCGACATGCGTCCATAACACTATCAATTGTCACTCTGATGTGCACAGTTATTGGACTGCAACACATGGTCCTGCTGAAACACCTTTTAGACTGAACTCTCTTCTTTCAATTCAGGACCTGATGATTCTGACTCTTATTATGGATCAAACACCAAAATATGACTCTTATTATGGATCAAGCAACCCTAAGATCTCCTTCTCAAGATTGTGCAAGATGGGAAAAAGGATCCTACATGCCCCGCTTTACTAGTGTTCTTCATTGACCACTCTTTAAAGGCAATTATGCCATTGAAAGGTCAAATATTGTTTCATTCTGGAAATCTTACTCACTCAAAATCACTTTGAATGATGACCCTATATGCAAGATCGATGGCTTTAGGACAATGGTAAATGCTCTATTGACTTGCTCTCATTGCATAATTGGAATATTTTCACTAAGTCATTGAGCAAGAGTTTTTTTATTCATTCTTTGAGAACTTAGAGGCCAAGGGGTAGATTTTGGTGGGAGACCTTCGTTTCTAAATTTTGACCCAGAAAATTATGTTTGTCACAAACCCTCCCCGTGTGCATAAGACCTCCAAACCATAGTTTCCACACTTTTGTGTATGACTCCCAACACTCACTAGTATGGCAAGTCCAGCTCTGAGATGAATACTTACCTTAATGCTGTTACGATTTTCCTTGACAAAGTATTGACAGATCAATACTCGCCAGTCTCAATTCTCTTATGAATTCTGTTAACAGAGTGTCAACAGTCAATACTCACCATAATCTCGAGTATGTCAAATTTGTGCAGTCCCACCCTGGCCATTTCTGAGTTCACAAATTTGTGCAGTCCCATCCTGGCCATTTCTTATCTATTAATCTAGCACCAATTTCATCTTCTCAGCCCCTTTTCTGAGGAAGGCTAGTATTTCTGGCCATTCCAATCATGTCTGATTGCTCTTGTATGGTTTCCATTAATGCCATTGCCATGTTTCTTGGATGACCTAAATCAAACAATGTAAACCATCAATCCAATACATCTTGTTCTGTTTGAGATAGAATGGCCATACAATGCATGTATCCTTCTTTTTTCTTTTTCTTTTTCCTGTTTCTTTCTTTCTTCCATTTTTCTGTACTGGTTGTGATGGCTAGGTTTGCTAGGAAGGGATGGTGTATGGGAAAAGAAGGGAAAATAATTAACAATTGAAGAACATATCGCTGCATAATCGACGGGAAATATAAACAAAAACAAAAATACTGATTTGTGCTAAATAATAAACTGCCAACCATCCTATGTTAGGAACAAAGGATATAAATCAAAGGTGCAGAGCACAAAAGCAATTAGCTAAACATCTGACAGAAGCGGGATATATAGTCACACAATGCAAAATAAATCATATTCTACAACTTCTTAAATAATTGACATTAAAGCTCATATTTACCACCAACAACAATCCATGTATGTAAGCACTTCAAAGACACTACTGGGCTCAAATCAGAGATGAAAACCTTGAAGTAGGAAAAATGCCTCTTGCAAAAGACTAAAAGTGCAAAACCAGTCTACATAATCCTAGATTTCATCTGTTCTATAGACCTGTGAAGATGAAGGCTTATGGGGGCTGAGAAGGCGAAAGGAAGGTAAACAACCAATACACAAGCAATGACAACCAATATAGAATATGTGCATCCAACGGGAAACCAAAAGTATACAGAGTGTTGGGCTTTGCTAGAGATTAGGGTTTCTTATGTTATAGAATTTATTGAGCCCCAACAGTTGTGATGCTGAATTCATTGGCTGTCTTTTCATCTTCTCATTTGTCGTTATTGGACCGCGTGGCAGTTGCACTAGTGGAATTAGCAGCTCTCCTAGCCTCCCATAAGGCATGCAGAGGGGAGAATGATAATAGCCACCACACGATATTGTCATTTTGACTAATTCTCAAGGAGGAACCATGCAAGGACCAAGTGCTAGCAATCATGATGTTCAAATTTAAATTCATGTCCATGTAGGTTGTTCAGTCTTCTCTCCTTGCAATCGAAGCAAAATTAACAACTCATTTTATAGCCCACAATGCACATGGATATAAAGGACACTCATATATAATCTCAGTAGCACTATTGTCACCATTACAATCAAAACAACTTATGTTTGCTCTTAGCAACAAACTCATTCATTGGAAACATCTGTGTTCTCACTGCCTTGCACATCACACCAATGCCCAACACAATATCATATTTCCATGCCATTGTTAAACTTTACATCATAGTTCATATCTGCACTCACAAATGAAACCTACGGGTCCTAAATTTTGGAGCTTAGTTTACACCTATCAAAGCCTAGATCTACATATACTAAAACTTCTTTAAATTAAGTTTAGAAGGGAAAACAATGTACTCTATGTTAATTGAAAATAGCAGATAGAAGGAAGTTAAATATATATTTGTGCAACATGGAAATTACAAACAGTAATACAAACTCTAACAACAATCACAACTACTCACTATTATTCAGAAAAGAATATTACAACATCTAGTACACAGGTTGCTTACACTTGCTCTCACTGCAACACACACTAAAATTGTCTCTTATTACACTCCTGTAGATAATTTTGGTGCCTTTGTTTGGCAATTTTGGTATCTGTTGAAATGGGTTGTAACAAATTCTCTTATTAGATTTGGTGCAGATAAGGTGTCAAGAGTAAGCTTCATAGACAAATAGAGTAAGCTTCATTTTAAGGTCTTAATGGCTATGCCAAAAAACAAACTCTTTGTCTCCTGGTAATAGATAAATTTTTCTTAGACTTGTTTGTGGATGAGATATGGGAACATGTATAGGATTCCAATGACAATAAGCATGATGAAAGGAAAAATAAGAAAGAGGGGCAAGCACCATAAAGACAAGTTTCAGATAAACATGAACAACCTAGAACAGATCCAAGGTGATGTTCAATATCAATATGGACATGCAGTTTGTTTAGTTTTCACGACACCTTAGACAAAGACATCAATGCTTTCCACATGAGAGCAAGGGAATGGTATTTGTGGCATTTTCCTGAGCAAGTTAAGATCATTAATGATAACTATATATATCCTTGAGTTGCAAAGTTTATGAAGAATATGCCACTTTTCCCTATGATGCACTTTTCCCTACTTGGATTTTCTTGATTTATGGTTATTTGAAGGCTGGGACAGATTTGATCTGTTGTTGTTTGAGGCTAACAAATACCAGAACTGCCCAAAATATCCCAAATCAACTAATTAGGTTGTTAGGAGGCTCAACATATGCCCAAGTCATCAAGGAATGTGCCCAGAAATCATTTTGATTCATGTATGAGGATTAAACAGGACAACAGGCACGGGTTTGCTTTCAATAATCCATAGAACTGTTGAGGGCTCAGAGAGCTCCATCCATATCAAATGAGATCACAAATTATCCATGTCACCATCACATGAACCAAAGATCTACCAATCTGGACTCCAAGGCATCATACTAAGCCATCCATCCATGATAAAACAAATGCAATGTGATAATGCTTCATGGAATATGTTGATTGTTTAACCTTGAACTAGGGCCTTGTTTGAAGCATAATAGTTCAGCAATGGAAACATTCATTAGATCTAGGCAGTTTTGTGAGTCATGGCCTATTTGTCTCAAATTATGGGCATACTCTAGTCTTCAATTAGCAGCAATTAGCACTGTTATGGCCCTTGGATAGCACTAAGAAGCATATTTGGGTAAATCTGGGCACATTGGGAACAATTTTGTGGAAGGAAACATAAGTAAAACCTATTTATTCTAAATTATGGGAAGCAAGCAACCTAATTCTTGTAGCAGCTCTCCATGTTGGTTTGTTTCCTAACATTTCTGCAAATTCTAGACAGTTCTGGGAATGTTTTAACCATGTCTCAACCCTCCAAACAGCAACAAGATCAGTCCTAGGTATAATGTGGGCATCTTCCTTGTAGTGGCAACCATGATTTAGCATCAAGCAGCAACAAGAAGTCTGGTCAATCTGCAAGTAAAGAACAACAATAAAGATCTTAATTTCTCCACATTCTGGGCAGATCTTGAGTGAATTTATTTGTGTCTACACTAATTACTTATTTTAAATTCCATTAGTATGGATTGTACAGAATATGCAAAGGTAACTAATTCAATTGATGCAACTGGTGCAATATTTTGATACAATTTGACAAGTTCATCCAGACACAAGGGTCACCAAATGCCTAGTTAAAGATATTATCATATAAATATCTAAGAGGGTGTTGTTAACAGAGCTCACCACAGGGTCCAGTGCATCATCATGTTTGCACATTACCCAGGGTACACCCGTATCCATTCCCACGGCCATCTAGGAAACCCAATTCATGTAATTCACTCTAGTAGGCCCAAACAACATTTCTTCAGGTTTATACTCATTTTCCACCTGTAAGAACACTTTGTTATTAGTCGTAATATTAAGAAATCAAACCAAGTTTACATAGAAAGTTCAAACACATGCCATATCGCTCTTTTCTGCATCAAGAGATTGCCCAAAATCACCTAAATCACACTCAGACTTGGTTTATAGGGTCTGAAGTTAACTTAGGTCTGTTTTTTTAAGGTTTGTTTGCACCCCTTTTGTGGAGAAAAAGAGCCCATAATTCAAAACCCCCTAATACATGTTGCCACTCAATGGCTGTCTCACTAGTGCAAGAAGGCCATTTCAAGCGGTTGGGGCCAGATGTAATTTCTGGGTAACTTTGGAATAATAGATACCCTGGACATGCTTTCAGGACTATGAGAAGAGGAGGATTTTGTCAAAATATAATAATAACACCAATCCATATAAAATACCTCTAATCTTTCTCGATATCAAATGAATCTAATAAAATTTCAAATGTTTATTTGTACAGACAATCTATCAATTCTGCAAACTCCCCCCTTCATTTTTTATTGAGTAGGAAAAGATCAAGGCTCAAAGTAAAATCATGCTTATCAGGCACCCACATTCTCACAGTGGATACAAGACCCACACTTATGCTCTCAACATAGCTTGGGAGGTTCATACTTATGTTGTTTCTGCAATATACTCATCTAGAAATAGCAAGATAGCATGTTGGTCCAATGATTTAAAAAGATTGCAGGGTGGACAAGAAATTCATGTTCAGTTAAAATATCAATAATGAGCACTACAACTGCACGAAGTTAACTGTCATAATTCATGACACAAATTTTACAATTGACCACTGGTTCTTAACCTTGTTCAGCCTAGACTATTCCTTCTACACAATCAGACTAAAGTTTAAACCTTAAGCATTTAATGCACAGTGACTATGTTAGATTTATCTCGATGCATGTATCATTCAATGGATTGAAAGAAGACATGGTAAAAATTAACAACTATAACTTTCCAGATTTGAGTAATTTATATAAAATGAGACCTCACAATAGATTTTTTTTATATTCAAGGGATAAAAATCCTCATAACTCGCACATCACTCTAGCAGCAGAAATATTTCCATGTTTCATCCTCCTATTGTGCATAAATGGAATTATGCTTTATCATAATCCCCTCTGCAATGAAATATATGGAAGAAAGCCTAATGAATAAGGGAAAGACAAAAGCATGATGCTTCAAGAAGATGATTCAAATTTTATACTCCCATTTAAACAATGGTTGCATACTAAGTCGATAATATTTGTAAATTACTAATTTTAAATGACCACAAAATAGAATGTCCTAGGTGGGAACCATGACGGTATTCCTCTTGCTTGCTAAATAAATTGACAACCACCATAATTGCAGGAACAACCAACACAACACACAAGGAGACTCCCATAATGGATTCCATAAAGCACAATGCTCTTCTCCAACATTTACAAAATGTTTTTGTCTCTTTCCATTTGCAAGAATCAGTTGAACCTTCAAACGAATTGAAATTAGCTGGTAAGCAATTTTCTTTCTTATCATCTATCTTATAAGCTTATTTTTCTAACTCAGTTAGGCCAGTGCTCTGGTAATCTTCCTCATTATCTAACATCTCCTCAAAAACAACGCTTGAAGCAGGTGACAAAGAATCAGTTCTATGCACACTTTCTGACCATTTAGAACTGTTCTGCAGATCTCCCTCTTCTGAATTGCTTCTAAATGAATACCCATCAGCTACACTATAGAGACTGTCAAGCATTGTCCTTCCTTTTTATGCTGTGATCATATGTCGATTGTCTCCACCCGTGGAATCATTGACAGTGCCATTGGCAGCTGGACTTAAGTTCATATTCCAGTCAATTGCATTCAAATTATCATGGTTAGCTTCTCTAGATTGAAATTTTCTACATGTGTTTTTGGAGGAGGATTGTTGTTCCAGAGACCTAACAAATTTCCTTGGTGTGTTGAATATACTCATATTATCAATTGTAATATACGATCCTGGATTCTGAGGAAGAGAACAAACAGTAAAGCACCTGAGCATTTGCAATCAAAAGAGATAATGATGATATAATAAAATGTACCAACTTTGCTTAAGCTTCCTCATCAAGCACAAGATGCATGAAACGAGACAAAATAGGAAAACTAAGGACACATCCCATGCTCTTTATGCGTACCTTAGGGATAACTGCTTCTTTCATAGCTGAAGGGAAATGTAAGTGAGCGTAGTTAATGCAGAGGGAAAAACATGGGTCATTTTCATCATCTTTATAGGAACGCCTCCTTTCTAAGCAGTCCTCATCATAAAACGATGCATCTCCATTTTCCCCATGTCTGTCAACCATATGTATCTTGGTCCTTGTTTTCCTATAAAAGTGTGTTATGTTTTGTGCCAAATTTAAAGGCTGGTAGTGACACAGGAGTGGAAGCATTTTGGGCTTAATTCAACATTTGTTGGAGCATGGACATCATGTCTTTCATCATCTTTTGAATCTTGATGCAACTCTTGAGTCTTGACAAGCAGGTAAATCCTAGTTATTTTGTGTTGTATATTTTGTTTACCTTTGTGGTCTTGATACCAATGGAAATTCAATAGTTTCAGTTATATTTCCAAAATCACAGATGGTAGTTTGTATGTTTCATGATATTTGATTTTCATTTATATATTTATGGCACTTGAGCTAACTCCAGTGTATTTATGAGAAGTCGAGATGACTGGGTTGCATGGCAGCCTTCAGACAAGAATGATCTAGCTAAAATTATTCATGACAATTATTCCCCTTATGATGGTACAACAAATCTGATGCAAAAGGTATACAGTAGTTTTGCAATGTACTACATGACCCCAATCAATAGAAACATATTTCAATTTGTGATCAAATGGTGGTCATCACTTTTTAACCTATCCTTATAACTCATGTATCTTGTTTTCCTGGAAAGTTTTGGCCACACCCAGCCTACAGCTATGGCATAAAGGTTTGATTTGTCATCCTACTAGTGGATAAGTATATAGTGGTCTAGTATATAATTTCCTGCTAAATGTGAAAGCTGATGTAATTCTAGGCACAATAATACAATGCCTTTTACTGATAAAAAAAATTATAACATTAGCGTTTAATGAATGATTGTGGATTAAACATTCCTATTTTAATAATCAATGTTTCCCATCTATGATCCAAATCATTTGGCCCCTCGATCTCTAAGCAACTTCAATAAGTGTCATGTCTACAGTAAATCCTGGTAGGGAGTATAGTCATTATGGTCATTTCTCCTATGCTAACAATGACCATATTCCTCATTATGAATAATTTCTACACAATGATTTATGCCAGATTTTCACTGTGGAGAAATGAATCATAACCTAATAGATTCATATATTACTCCTATTTCTTCCATGTTTTTAAATGGACATAGTCATTATCGTCCTATTTCCTATGCTAGCAACATTTAATATACTATTAAATTTTTCACTTGTGCCATCTGTGGTCATGACCTAGTAGATTCCTATATTCCTCCTCTTTCCTCCATGGTTTTTGACTCACAATTCTTCTTCACAGTTGCCTTTCTTTTACTCAAGCAATAAATACTATGATTTCTACTGTTTCTATTGGTCCATCACTACTTTAAACAACAATAAGGGCAATTAGCAGGATATAGATGCACTGTTTAAGACAACAAATGTGTCACCTTTCCTGAAGTTAATGTACAACTGATGGATAATTTTAAAAGCTTCCTATCAAATAAAATTTTGCTCCTAACCATGATGCACTAAAAAATTCCCTGACATATATGTTAAGTGCTAGATTCTTTACAAGCAAATATTTATCTCCTCTCAAATTTGTTATTTTACAAAGGGTTGTTGCTTCACTGAAACACTATTGCTACTCTCATAGCCAAACTTATAATAACCAAAGGAAAGAGACAACGTAGAAATAGAAATGCTCCTTCTAAAATGTGAAAGGGATGCTACTGGAATAACTTATAAGGTCACAGACAATAGTGCTCCCAGCTTAAGAGATTGGAATTATTTTGTGTGATATAGATAGATAGATAGATATGAAAGAAAACGAGGAAAGCATTGGCTTTGTTTAAGGTATGTAGGTACAGA
>LPNX011080469.1:17152-47009 GCA_001517045.1 Pseudotsuga menziesii
TCAGAACTCTTTGAAACAAACCACTAGAGAAAGTTATGATTTACATGCAGAATCACTAATCTAGTACAGTAAGGGATAACGAGACCTATAATACCTGCACAGAATTGGCAATAAATGCCAGACGATACAAGAGATCTCGTACACCAATAGATTTAAGCCCATGCACTCCTTCATAACCACTAGCTGCACTTCGATTTTGAGGACCTTCTCTACGAGATTCTGCTCTGTCACCAGGTGAGGATAAGGCTGATATGTCTGGTATGACAACAACCGTGCCTGTGAATATCACCCTGAAATAGAAAATAGCATGAACTCAATAGCTGCAGACAGAAGAGAGGACTCAACATATTTAGAACATGGATGGAGTTAAAATTAAGTAAACAATTTCAAACAGTTCATAACTGTATGCCTTTGTATTAACTATTAAGAGACCATCTTTTTTCTTGGTGTGACCAATATCATCCACTCTCAGAACTAGTGCCCTTTAAGCTAATAAGTATGTGTTTTTAATATTAAGAAAAGACAGAACATGTGACCGATCTGTATAAAAAAAGGAGCCAAAGAATGGATGAACAGCGTGGAACCTAGCATAATCCCAGTCCCTAGGATAAGCACTGCCTCCACAGATAATAAGCTTAGGCCTGGAATCCAAGGCTTTCTCCTCCAACTTGTCATAATCAATGAACCCAGTCTCCTGGCTGACCCTGTAAGGAAAACTCTCGAAGGAAATCGATGTAGCAGACCTGTGCCATCCGTTTTCACCTGAAGCAGACCCAAATCTTGTGCTGCTCCATACCCAATGCATGAACATCCAGGGCCTGCAAATCAGGGACGAACTAAAACAAATTTACCCAAAAATCCATAAATAGGGGCGAAATACCAAAATTTTAACCTATCTACCATAAATTTGGGCGAATCATCTTCATTTATCCTCCAAAACTGTAAATGTTTGGTGATTTCACCTCCATTACGGAAGAAATCGGGGTGAATGTCACGATTTTCCCATCAACGGGTTGGCGAAATTAGGTTTTATGAATTTTTAGAGGTTAATCGCGCGGGCTATTTAGTCAAGGGAAATTATATATAAAATAAAATATGGGCTAATTTATTAAATTAAAAAAAACCATTTTAATATAAAAAATTCGCCCATCTTTTTTTGGGCACCCCTTAAAATTCGCCAATGGGCTATAATTCGCCCCTAAAATCATCTCTGATCATCAAAAACTAGAGTTGGAAACCTATCAAGGAAGCTGGAAGAAGAAGAAGAAGAAGGCACAATCGTCGAATCAGGCTCACAGGCCAAAGATGGCACACCCGCCAAGTTAGGCTTGCAGGACAAGAGATTTTCATCAAATTTAACATCTCTTCTAATGATTATATCATGTGAATGGGGCTGAAGAAGTCTATAACCTTTTACATCTTCAGAATATCCAACAAATATGCACTTTTCACTTTTAGGCTGCAATGCTTTCCATTTTTCATCCAGAATGTGAGCCCATGCTTCACAACCAAACACACAAAAGTGACTTACATCTGGTTTAATTTTACTCCATGCTTCTTCCAGTGTTATACCTTGTAAAAATTTAGAGGGTGTGCGATTAACTATGTAATTTGCACAATTTATGGCCTCAGCCCAATATTGAAGACTTAGTCCCTTAGATTGGATCATACAATTAGCCATTTCTTTTAAAGTGCGGTTCTTCTGTTCAGCTACACCATTTTGTTGTGGTGTATGTGGAACAGTGTGCTGTTGTTGGATTCCTTGTTTAGTGCAAAAAATAGTGAACTTGTTAACATATTCTCCTCCATTGTCAGATCTTAACTTAATAATTTGACGACCAAATTGTTTTTCAACAAGGGCCTTGTAGGCCAAGAACATGTTAAATACTTCACTCTTAAGTTTTAGGAAGTAAACCCAAGTGTGTCTGGAGTAGTCATCAATGAAAGTTAAGAAATATTTGAAACCAGAAAAGGAAGCAGATGGAAGAGGGCCACACAAGTCACTATGCACAAGCTCCAAGGGAATGGAGGCGTGCCAAGAGGCACGTTTGTCAAAACTGTCTCGATGATGTTTTCTGAGTACAAAACCGGACCAAACACCATCTTTGAAAGATACCAGCGGAAGACCAGTCACCATATTGTCTTTACATAGTTGTTGCAATGAGCGATAATTTAAGTGACCAAATCACTCATGCCAAAGTTTTCTCAAGTTATCACTATGAGCAACAAAAACTGAAGGAAAAGGTGATGACCCAAAGTTGTTAAATTTGTACAACCTGGTAATATCATCAACAGTTCCAGTAGAAAGGACATTTTGAGGATTTTAAAAACTCTTGATTACAACTTGGTGAGGTGTAAACGTCACAGTTTTACCTTCACCTGAATGAGTAATTTGATAGACTGATAACAAATTGTAGGAAATTTTTGGAACACATAGTACATCACTGAAATGACCATTTTCTACTGGAACTGTTCCAGATCCTACAACACTTAGAGATCTATCATCACCAACCAATATTTGTTTGGTGTTACATTCATGCATAGTAGAAAATATGGATTTATCCTTAGCCATATGATAAGATGCTCCAGAATCAATGAGCCATTCAATTGAAGTAGAAGAAGAAGATGCAGTATAAGAGTAACTAGAAGCACAAAGTGCATGTCCATGAGAGGTAGATTCTAAAGACGGATCTAGGCTAATGTGGTGCTTCTTCATTGCTGCTTCCAAGGCTGCCATCTTCTTAAAACACTTAGATTCATCATGATTATCTTTCCCACAAAAATTGCAATGACGCTCAGTCTTCTTTCCTTTTTGCTTGGATCCTTTGTGATTTTTTAAAGAAGGAGCTGACTGAGAAGGTTTGGGACCCTTGTTGTTTAGCTTATTATTGCGAAAATTATGTTTCTTGGGAGGCTTGGACTTTTCTTTCTGTTGGAACAATAAGGGTTTCCCAAATGTATCTGCATTGTTAATTATTCCAAGATGAATGAGCTTATCTTGCTCTCTAATTAAGGAATCACAAAAGGATTCAAGGCTAGGCTCTTGATAGCTAGCTGCAGTCAAGGATTCTTTCATGGAGTAGAATGTAGATACAAAAATAGAATATGTAGGTCCAAGTTTTGAAAGAATATGATAAATACATTGTTTGTCTTCTTTCTTAATCTTGCATTTTGCACATAATAGTCTAAGAGTTTTATACTTAGATAAATAGTCTTGAATGCATGAAAGATCATTTGGATTCAAGGAAAGCAACTCATTCTCAAGTTGATGACCCTGAATTTCATTGTGTTTACCAAACACAGATTCCAACTTTTTCCAAGCGAGATTAGGTTCATCAATTCCAGATATGTAGAATCGCAAATCAATAGAGATTGACATCCCAATCAATCCACGAGCTTCATCACATCTATTTTTCCATTTAATTTTCTTATCATCATCAGCGGGTTCAGTTTCTTTCCCTGAGGTTATCCTGAAAAGTCCCCTACTTCGCAGAACATCCTCCATACGAGATTTCCATGAGAAATAGTTAGAACTTGTAAGTATAATATCACAAGGGGTGGCCATACTGTAAAATAATGGTTGAAAGAATAGAAACTAACTGTCTGGATGCAAAGAGCTCGAAAAAATATGCGATTTAAAAAAAAAACGGCACTTAAAACTGATTTTGGATGATGAAGTTATGCTTGATCAAAGAAAAAGTTGAAGATGTTCCCAATAGTGATGTGGCAGATATTAACTTTGACCAACTAAAAAATGAAGCCCCCTCTTCCCAAGATCAACCTTTGACAATCACTTTTACAATAAAGCTGCTTTGAAGTGAATCACTTTTGTAGAATAAGTGATGTTCACTTTTACAATAATGTGACTTTTAAATAGTGCGGCAATAAATTAAAAGACTTAAGTGACTCACTTTTATTTTATTTTATTTATGTGAGATGCACTTTTACAATAAAGTAACTTGAAAATAGAAATTGCATGCACTAAAAAGTAGCTTAATAAGACTTGAACTCAAGACCTATTAAGTAATAAAACAACTTTGGACCAAGTGAACTAAGTTTAAAAGGTATATAAAATAATGGAAAGAGGAAGGGGGATTTTTTTTGGGGGGGGGTCCACTCTTCTCTCTCGTTCTCCGTGCTTGCTTTCTTTTCCTGCAAATCACAAAAAAAAATGAAAAACAAAAACAAAAAAAAAAACTTTTCTACACAATGGGGTTATATCTTGGTTAGCTTACCTGGAAAGTCTATGTTTTCAAATTTTCTCGCTGTTTTTGATTTGCCGTGATCGCACAAGGTGCATGGCAAAGAGCATACGTAGCCGAGAAGACAAGAAAAAAAAACTTTCTCTTACTGTTTCTGATTCGCCGCAATTGCGCAAGGTGCACAGCAAAGAGAATACACAGTCAAGGAAGGCAACAGTCCGAGAAGATTGATTGGCTAAATAATTGTGATAGAGCTTATGGAATTATGTGTTTGGGAATGTCTCCAAATATATATGATCTCATAGATTCTGCTGAATTTCCATTTGAGCTTTGGAAAATTTTGGACAAAGCTTTTGGTTTGCAGGAAATTGAAGATGAAGCATGGAGCGAACCTAGTATCTCCTCTTGTTCTCTTTCTCAAGATTTATTGGCCTCTGCATTCTCTGATGAAGTTGATCATGATGAAGAATTTTCTCATACAGTTCATGTTGCTGCTGCCCTCTTTCATTCGAATGCTTCCTCCTTCAATGAAGAAGCCAATATTGAAGAGCCATCTTTTTCTGTGTCTCTTGAAGGTGATTTTTCTTCTTGTGATACTATTGATAAAAAAGAAGTAACATATGGAGCTACTGCTGATATGGATAATGATCCTATAACCCATTCATTGTTCTCTAAATCTCCTATCTTAGATTCTGATATCTATGTCCCAGATTCTTTACACCTCTTGCATACCTCTCTCATTGATGGTGCGCAACCCAGTGACTTCCAGAATGTTTGCTTAGCCACATCAAGCCTTCTTTGTGTCATACCACTTACCTTACTTGATCTCATGTGCTTCAGCATATCCTCCTTTTTTCTTGGCATCAATACTCAGAGCCTTCTTGAAGATTGTGAACATCTCATTCTTTCCTCCTTTCATACAGAGGATTCATTACCAGTGTATTCTCATGAGTCTATTGATATGCTTATATGTGATCCTTTGGATTCTGATTTAGAAGCATATTTGTAGGTTGATACACATATAATACCACCATCCATACCATCTACCATACCTCTGAATAATCCAAATACTATACAAATCCCAAGCTCACTAGTTGATTTCTCATTGGTCTCTTATGCAGTGATATTTATCTTACATGATTTGAAGTCTTTCCTAGCTTTCAGTGTCTGGTTATCCATGACCTTAGTCATATATGGACTGATATTAAACATGTTTGGATCTGTTCTAAACACTTATGGTTCAGATCTTATGCTTATCCATCATTCATATTTTTACACCTATCATTTTTCCCCAGTTGTTGACAATTTTCCTAGTCTAGCCCTATATCCTCATGGAGCCATTGAAGCCTTTGTTCTTGTTGTTCCATATGTTAATAATTTTGATATATCAGAGTTTTATCAGCCTCATATCAGATCTATATAGGTGCTACATCAGATTGGAAGATTGACATGTGATTCACATCACAATTTTGCAGCTATTCAGGGAATTGGGTGTGAAATAAATTGCCTTATTTTTTGTACTCTTTGGAAAGGAGTATGCACAGATCTCTTTTCCATTTCAGATTATGTTTGCAGATCAGAGTTTGACAGCAGAAAGAAGCATTCAGATAATGCTCCTACTTCGTCGGTTGATGAGAAACAAGGAGTCTCTCCTCTTCCTTCTTGCAGGTTCTACACTCCAGCGCATGATCATGGAGTTCATGATTTCTTCAGCAAGTCCTTCATCCAGAAGCAGTTCAGTCAGCTCATTAAAGTGAAGATGAAGATATGTTGAAGACATATTTCAAATTTTGTGCCTTTTCCTATCTTGAGGGAGGATTTTCCCCATGTGGTTTTGCCTCTTTCCTCACTTCTCTGGATATAATAATTGTTAAAGGGTGACCATAGCCTTGTTGCTGGGCCCTATATGCATCCATATGCATCCATATTTTTTGTCATACCATCATAAAGTCAGACTTATAGGGGGGTGTAGGAATATATTAAACCCACTCACAACTTAGGATAAAATAATTAATCATTATTTGATTAATTATTCACCCACTAGCTTAATTAGTTGGAATCCACTTGCACCTTAAAGTCAATACATGCCATCTATATCCTAGGAATGATTTATTTCTGATTCTGGGTTGATCCAAAATTAGTATACAGGACTTTACAGCAGATTCTACTTTTTCTGCTTTTTCCTGCTTTTCTATGGATAAGATAAAAGCTAGTAAACTAGGAAACTGGGAGCTTTTGTTTCCAACCCATCCTCCATTAGTTTTTCTCCATTTTCTAGGATTAGCATGTTATTTCCATCTCCTTGACAAATCACTCATGCTTTTGCCAACTCGTGAGGTCCTTGATATATTTAGCAAGTGCTTTATCCACCTATGGGGGTTTGCTATATTTTGGTAAGTCAGCCTTTTTGAGCTTTATGAGTTGTCTCCATACAATTAGACTTTCCTATAAGGGATGTACTATTTATGTACACTATTATTCATAATTATTCAATGGAAGGATACACACCAATATTCATCTCTTCATTCATGTGATTCAGTCTCTTTTCTTCTCTCTATTTTTCCTGTGTATGCTTGTGAGAATTCCTAGTAGCAAGATCTATTTCCTGTGCTTCTTCTTAGCATCATTGCTCATAGCATTGATCTATTATTTCTACACACTCTATGTCTAGAACATATCGTGACCGTCGGATTAGAATATTTACAAATGCAGACTAATGCATACTAAAGAAACACACTTTTACCTAACGAATATATTACACAAGTTGATCTTAACTAACTCCTAAGTGTCTAAATATCCTAACAAGCCCATATAACAAGAGAAAAAGAAAAAGTTTCATAATATTTTATCCCAAGTCTTGTGATTTACAAATAAGTAAGGAAGGATTATTTATAGCCTCACTACCTTACTTTTTCACAAATAAATAGACCGACAAGCCACTAAAATGTCAATGTTAAAATATAACATAAAATAATCTAAAGCAAGGGTAACTTGAGGTATTTTCCCCCAAAGTTACCAGAACTTATGAAAATAGCCAAAACTGAACAAATAGTTCCACTCCAAAGAATGGAGTGAGTAAGGGGGGAACGCCATTCCCCATCTAACCCCGAATATGTTGACAAACCCTCAACGCCCCCCCTCAATCAAGCTTGAATTCTTGGGCATCAAGGATGGAATTCTCATGGTGTAGACACCCATAGAGAGGGCATTGTGCTGAAAGGAGGCCAATATGGATGCCTAGGGTGATCGAAAGAGGAGGCAAGTGCCTCTAGGTGGAACACTATCACCTTTGTAGAAATCAAACAGGGGTTTCATGTGAATCAGTGACTTTCCCCTAGGAGCCCTAAACACCAACCTCAATCCTACAAGCCCTAAAATGAGGCAGTCAACAATGCCATTAAGCCATATTACTCCTAAAGATAAAATCAAGGGGTCCAGCCATAACCATCCCTCAAAATGTGCAAATAACATCCCCATCCTGACCATAAATAAGAAGAATGACCCCTCTCCTTAGGAAGATATCTGAAAGTAAGTTGGTATTGGTACATCGTAACAATGGATCCAATTGCGGGAGAAGTCCTCTTCTCGGGAGTACTTGAGAACCTATGAATATTTTGGGTGCCTGTAGACCTACACACATATCAAATATCCAAGGGAATTAAAAGAACCATGAGGAAGACACTTTTGTATTGCTTTATTAAGGAAGAAATACAAATAACTAAAAATGAAAGAACAACAAATACAATGCAAGGGTAGCAGTGCATGCTGAAAATGAAACTAAACCTACCTACCCTAATTGTGGTAACAAAAAAAGGTAAAGTGAAATCATACCACCAATGTAAACAATTGATTAGGTCATTCATACATGATTTCCTTCCTTTGTACTTTGAGATAATACAAAATAGAATGACATCGATGACTAGTTGTGTACATACCAGGATCTTCATCAAGATGGGGAAGGAAAGTTGGATGACTATGGGAACCTAGAAGCCTTAATGTTGCTACCACATAGAAGGATTGCTTTCACAAGCTTCATTTATACATTCATATATTGGGCTTATTTATGGGCTATCTCCATCATACATTCACATTGAGAAAAAAAATTTGTATGAAATTGCTCATATGATTTTGATCTTGGGAAACCATTTGCACAGATGGACCTCACAAATCTTCATAGGATAGCCTCAACCTATCCCTGCATGTGCTTAAACATTTATTTGGATACACAATCATATTGTTCATCTTTGCAATGATCATGTTATTATCCTTAATCATCTTTGAAATTTTGAAATTATCAACCACATAACTCACACATTCACATTTCAAGCAAAAAGACAAACAATAGATATCCCGACAATGTGGAGTGAATATCATACATGAGCACATACCTATATTGGTTTTGTTGAAATGTATCATTGAAAACTTACCAATACTGAACAGAAATGGGTGATTGACTTTTGCATAACTGTAATGAACCTAAGGCAGATTTTAGGTTCACTAACTCTCTGCAATTAAGATTTAGAAAACTAGTTGACAAGTGGGCAATTTATCAAATAAAAAGAGGGAAATAAACTGGTATTTATAGGTAATACCAAAAGGCAAGGAATTATATTGAATTTTCATATTCCTAAGCACCTAGATGTGGGGCCCTTTTAGGTTTTGAACATCATCCATGCTTAATTCTACTACGAGGCTCCTAGGAGTCCCAAATGGTGCAAACTGAGATCTTTACGAGCAGTTTCCAAACAACTAAAGGATAAGAGGTACTTAGGAGGGTTATATAACTCTATTTAGGATGTTAACATCATTAATTACCAGTTTTATAACATCTAAACAGTAAAAAATCATCCTAGGGTCACAATAGGAAAACTAGTCACTGGGATTATGTAATAAGCTAAAATTTGGTGGTTTCAAAACATAGGAAAGGGGTTATTAAGATTCAGTTTCAGGCATAGGATATCATAATTAGCATTTTATTAAATGTTCAAAATGGAAAGGAAAGAAAATGGATATGTTTAGACTCACTAATTAACTCAAACTAGAAAACTAGTCCATTTTTCATTAAAATCTAAGCAGGGTGTGAAAGATATTTATGAAAATTAATTAAAAAAAATTCAAAATGTTGTGAAAATTTTAGATACATTGAATTAAATCATAACAGATCAGTGAGGGTCGAAATGCGTCTCACTGGAATCTTAGAGATATCCCCTTATAGTCAATAACCCCATAGAACGTCTCTCGAGTTAGGAAACTAAGTATAATCGAATCCTAAGCCTTCCATGTTAAATTTCATGAACCATATATCTATAGGAAAAAATGAGAGCTATCTAAAAATAAGTATGCAGTGGAATTATCAAATCAATGTAAACTGAACAACGGATTCATGACAGAAATTTCACATAAATCAGACAAGTATTGCTCATATTTTCATAACAACAATCTCCATTAATTAATAAGTAATACAATGGTTGTAAAATAAGTAGAATTCAAATGCTAAAGATAGAATTTGAATCTACCAACTCTAACTGACTGATCTCCTAACTCAGTGTGTAAAAATCATAGCTGGAGCTCACTAGTCTAACTCTTGATAACTAAATTAGTTAACAAACAGTTAACTAATGAGGGTAGGTGAGAAAAGGCTCCCACACTCCCCTGAATCATAGAAAATGGCGCTAGGGAAAGTGGAAGTGAACTAACTAGTGGTAACTGGAGAATAATTCATCATGAATAAATACCTACGCACTGACTGGAGGTGGTACTCAAAGTAGGTTCCTAAAATGTAGGATTGGCACCATGGCACTGTTGGCACCATGGCACTATTGGCACCAATGACACCATTGGCACTAGTGGCACTAATATTCATGGTGGAAACAAAACTCTAGAAATGTGATAATGACCTCCTAATCTAGGCTAAATGGACAAATAGATTATGTGGGTAAAGGGAGGATTAAATCATCTTAACACGCCCCCTTAATCCTAACTTTAGACAACTTGGGCCCTGACAACTGGGCCACAAGTCACCCTTACAATATAAATGAAATAAAATGTTTCTCAATAAAAAAATAAAATGGGGAAAACCTCATGGGGACCCCCCCGTCAAAATAAGCAGGAAATCAGGAAACAAGCTTCCATACTTAAGAGAAAAAAAATCTCTTTCAGAAAAAACTTGTGAAAAAATTGTTGCAATCTACAACTATGTGGAGCAGCAATATAGAATCTTGGTTCTTATGCGCACCAGCATCCTGAGAATGTGCATGTGAACTTTTCAATATTCTTCCAATCTGATGAATGTTTCCTTTGTCTCTTCTTTCTGGAGGAAGAGTGGCGTGATCCAATTTGTTCTTCAGTGGGCCAAATTGTGGATCAACCCTCACCACCAAGTAGCATCTCTTTGGAAGTTTGTTTCAACATTATGGAGGTAGTGAAACTATATGGGAGAGTGCAACATGTTCATTCTGATACTAGGACCTTGTTCTTCTTCTATCATCTATATTCCTAAGAACATTCCCAACTGCTTCAATGATCTTTTGAGTCCATTTAGGTCTTTGATTTGGAATAGGAGCTGGACCTAGATCTAGATTCTCTTGAGATCCAATCTCAATATCAAGATCATAATGATCTTGTTCCTCATCTTCTGAATCTGAAACATTAGACAATACATCATTAACAAAAGGTGTAGATAGAATGTTTGTACCTCCTCTTTCAAATGGCAATTGAGGTTGTATTGGATCTGAGTATGGCAAAAAGTGTGAGAATTCATATGACTTGGAGGCATGGTTTGCAACACCGTTTGCTATAATCTCCCCACTTGATATATCTTTTATGTCCCCTGAGTCAGGACAAAATACTACTCACTATTGTTATACCAAAATCCTGTCATCATCATGTGATAAGACCTTTGACATACCTACTTGCCCTTAAATCCCAGCACTTAGAGTGGAAACCCATGTTGTCTGTCAATTCTACATAAAAATGCTTAGCACCGTTCCTTCCCCTTTATCCATGAGCGGTACCTTGCTCGCACCGCCTATCCCTTGTTAGCCACAAGCGGTGCCACCGCTTATGGCCCTTAGTCCATAAGCATTTCTTACCTGAACCGCTCTGTCATTGAAGGAGAAAAGCGGTACCCTGGGTAAAAGAGGAAAAAGAGAGGATTCTCGAGGCTTCTAGATCATGAGCCTCGTGTCCTCCCTTATCCCTATCATTGTGGGTCAGTTGAGCTCAAGATCCCCCATCCTAGGATCTTAGAGGCCATCTCATCCACAAATCTCTCAACCATTCCTATCCATTGAGCCTTATAAATACAAGCTCATGTCCATGGTTGAGGGGAGAAATCTTAAGGTATTGTTATGCTATTGGATTGATTACTTGGCCCAAGCCATTGGAGAGCATAGAGAGAAAATTTGGAGCTTATGGGGATGAGAGTGTTTGGTTTCATGGAGATGCATGTCAACACTAAGGCTTAATTGGTTGTAAACTTCTCCATTTTATCTTGATGCAAAGCGGATTTCTGTCCCACATAACTGTTGTTGTTTGATTTCACATGTATATGTTGTTAGATACCTTACTCACTAACATGGGTCAGTAGATTATATTCTGGTAGCTTTGATTTGTTTGTGTGTTTAATCTGATTGTAGGTACATAGGGTTACTATCGAAGCATCACTCCAGGTATCTATGGCGTCTAGGGAAGGTCTTCAACTTTTGCCGTTCATTTGTTCTGGATCTGAACCATTCAGACCAGTGGAACACCTTACTGTCCGCAAAAGGTGAAATATTCCTGCTAACAAATCTGGTGACTTCGCTGGGGAACTAGATATATGTATTAGTTATTCTGATCTTCCTCAGTTCTTCAACTCTTGTCCGAATCCAGACTCCTTCTCCAACTCTCTTCACTCAAATATACTATCTCACTCAGTCAATTTGGGCTTGAAACTTCTAGATCTGTTCATATTTGAATCATTTCAACCTTTTATGCTTTGTTTTTATACTCAATCTATCAGCCTTTACCCTGATCTGGTCTTTTTCTAACTTGATCTATCATTCTCTTTGTGTTTTGGATTGTTATAGGGAACCGCACCTATGCAGTGTACGAGAAGCGGTGCCACCGCCTGAACGGAGTGGGAAGTACGCGGTGCCACCGCTCGTATCCCGTTGGCGAGAAGCAGTGCTGGGATAGAACCACTCTGTCAAACACCCGAGAAGTGCGGTGCCAGGTAGGCATCAGTCCAAGACCTCCTTTTCCTCATTTTTTTGTAAAAAATTGAGTTGTTTTGCTTTCAGTTCTGCACTGTCAGGCTTATGTGACAGAATCTGATGCTTGTGGTTGAAATTTTATGGTTTAATATTGGTTTGATTGGGAAATTCAAAAGCTAGATTAGACTTTTTGATTGTTCATACACTTTGGTACTTGTTGGTTGTGATTGCGAAAGGATTTCTTGTTTTTTGAAAAGCTTAGGGTGTTAGTAAGATCTCTTTTCATTTATGTTATATAGACTAAAAGAAGAACATTTGATTAGCATATTAGTTTCATTTCTTGTTTGCACAGAGAACTTCTTTTTCCTTCCTTTAAAAAATAATTTTTTTGACTGAGACTAGGTTATCATCATTGAGCGTTGGGCATTAGATCTCTGATTGGATTTACAAGATTTCAGGCTCTTCTTGTTCTTTCGTCTCGTATGCATTTAGTACTATCTCAATAAAAATAAAAAATATGGTAGTTTTAAGTTAGATTTGCCTATGTTTTAAGAGAAAATTGAAAAAATAGAGTGCATTTGCATGTAGTGTGCTTCTTGTTTTTCTTTTAGGAAAAGAGATTCTCCCCCTTTTTATTGCTTTCAGAAAAGAGAAATCAGTTTGGAAAGTGCTGCTTGTCTTTGATTTTGTGTTCAAGACTGTTGTTTGGAAGTATTTTTGGTTTTGAAACAAAAGAAAATACTCTCTTTCCCTCCTGTAAGTAGGTATACTGAACGGTAAAGTGAAATATTTTGCATACGCATACTGCATGGTTTTACTTTTCTGTCAAAACATCATGCATTCACCTAACCATCCACTTTAAAATCAATGGTAGTTATAGGTTAAAATTTATGTAGCAATTGGAGTGATAGGTTAGAGACGTGTTCGGGCGTCGTTAAGTGTAGGAGTTGTCGTTATTTGTCTGCATTACATTCTGGGACTTGTGTGGTTCTTCCACATACCGTCGGTATATCGAACGACCTTTCACGTACCCTTGAGGTATATAGAAAGGTACTTCATGTACTCAATTGTATATCGAAAATCCCCTTGCGTACGGTTATACATTAGACAACACTACTACAAATTCGAGCTCCCACGTACCTTGAGTATATCGGGAGACCCCACTAGGATACCTTATCTATCTGAGAAAAGCCCTTTGGCCATCTTGCTTGGAGCCATACATCAAAAACAGCATTCAGGGAGATTACTACGCACGTACCCTCAAGGTATATCACGAGTGGCACCTTCTTGACAATCCTGGTGAGAGACCTGACTTTTTG
Source organism: Pseudotsuga menziesii (assembly GCA_001517045.1). NCBI lineage: Eukaryota > Viridiplantae > Streptophyta > Pinopsida > Pinales > Pinaceae > Pseudotsuga > Pseudotsuga menziesii. The sequence continues at coordinate 30,869 of LPNX011080469.1, forward strand.
AACTCCTCCTATCATTTTAAATGTGCTTGTTTCGACCTATAGCTTGAGTAGGGAAATTTTTTTTTGGTGTGTTTTCTTGTTTTTTAGACCCTAGGTTAGATAGGAACTTGTTGAGGCCTGCAAAATCATGGGCAGCAACAGTAAGAGATTCTCCCCAATCAACGTTCCCAACTAGCCCGTTGACTGTTTGGTATAGGGAATCCGTCCGGTTTGCGGTCCGACTACCGTAGGTCAAGTAACAAAACAAGGGCTTTACCAGTTGCAGCTCGGTCCACCGAGTTTTTGTATTTTGACTTAGAAATGAAATGCGAGTGCCTAACTAAATGCAAGGTTATCAGAATGCAATGAGCTGTCACAATGTGATGCGCAGGTTCTTACCTCTCGTATTAGACTCACATGCAGCCAAATCACATACGATAAGAAATAACTTAACTATCTAATCTATCCCTAGGGAGCAAGGTTATCATTCGTTAGTGAGTAATACCTCTCGTACATGTATTATGAACAGTTACAGATAGCTCATACTTCATTCAAAACACATGAACACTTACAGATATTTAAATAACCAGATAGCCGATCATTTTTATGAACAACATTTATTACTCACGGTGGAAGAAATCCTGAAGATACTAAAGAATATTTAACAAGAACATAGGTTCAGGTAATTAAACACTCTCACAATAAATTAAGCATAGCTGAAAACGAAGTAGCTCCTCTTCAACCTTATTCATTGAGTCGCATTGATACATTCCACATTTCAATCTCTCCAATAGGCAAAAATTGCAGTTTCCTTTGCAAAACGAAATAGTTCCTCTTGCAAGCAAACATTTACAATATTTTCCAGGGAAAAAGCCCTCTTCAATCCTCTCTTTTTCCTATTTATACTACCCAACAGGTCTTTTGGGTTGCTCCCCCCCCAAAACCTCTGACCTTTCAGTCCCCAACGCTTCATATCCTTTTGTTCTGTCTTTTCTTGCATATTCATGACTGGTTAAGTAACTGCTGTATCATTTGGACTCACGCTTTCATTGTCTTCGAATTGGTTTTGGTCATACCACCATCAACGGTCCGCCTCCATTCTTGCCGTGGCATTTTTTTATCATTTTCTAGGATTTCACCTGCAGACAACAACGAGAGTCAATCATTGAAAACATAACTGCACAAATAATGCGAAATGAAATTACCAATCCGCGGAAAATGACTAGCTGCATCTCTATAATCGAAAAGAGGCTGGATTAAGTCTTTTTGGGAGGGAAGATCTGAAACAGCCCTCGGAAGGTTTTGACATCGGACAGGAGAAGGTTCTCCTATCCGCCACGGCGGAAAGAAAAGAGCTGACGGTGCGAAGACGTGGGCTAGAAAGACTTTATATCGGACGTCGGAAGAGTTTGTATAACGGACACTAAACCACTATCCTAGCCGCAACGGCGGAAGGGGGAAGACTTCAGGCATGCAACGGAAAGGGCAGGAAAACATTAAGTCGCAAGTCGGAAAGCTTAGACGTCGGAAGCGAAATATATCTCCTGGCCGCAACGGCGGATGAAGAAAAGATATAGTCACGTGATGGGCATCGGGGAGCGGATTGCTTCACACTTCAGAAGCTAACCCGATTTGAGAGCCGCGACGGCGGACGAGACAAATATCATAGCCCCCAACTCAACATAAAAGACACCCGAAAAACTAAGTAATGGAACACTCAAAACATCGATGGTCCAGCTGATTTACCTCAAAGACAATGGGAAACCGATCAGACGGGTTTCTGGCTAGCTGGCCACATTTGATTCCGCGACCAATAACAAAATATAAAAACATGCATGCTCTGGAAATGGGCCCCAAAATAATAATTAGAATCAAACAAAGCTAAATCAAGACCAAACCTTCATGGATCAAACGAAAACAGAGCAGCTTTAAACGGAAAGGAGGGGCCCAAAAATTTAAGAAAATTGGGGAGAAATGGTTGCAGTGCAACAACTGGCGATTGCCTAGTGAACCTAGATCTCTGAGCGATCAACCTTTGAGTGACAGACTGTTTGACAACAAAACATCATATTGAATTCTTCTAGCAATATGGATTTCTTAAATGACAGTAGTGTGTACCCTTAATCATTGATGACAGTCCAATTAGGGAGAATGGAAACCAAAATATTCAAGTCCAGATAACTATGCCAAGGCCGGAGGATGAATTTCATTATTACCTTTGTCTTTAGGTGGCTAAAATATTTGGACACCATAGGATTGGAGCATATGGTAAACAGAAATATCCGTTTGTTCCCCATTCCCATGCCATTTTCGCACTTTTCTTGTGATCTCGGACTTTTGTCCTATTTCATATGAGTTTGTTTACATGCCTTTCTTACTGAATTTTGATTCAGGATCCTCTATCCCATAGTGTCCTTTTGTGTGAGTGGTGTACTTCAAGTTCAAACCCATGGACGGAGAGGATCTTTCGACAATTAAGTATTGGTAATTCAACATCTGCTTTGATTTATGATGCTTTCATAGGAGTTTTTTTTTTTTTTTTGACTCTTTATTTGCCTTTTGGCATTCGTTTCTTGGCATGGGATCATTTATATCTAATACACTGTTCACCTTGCTCCTTTCCATGGGTCCTTGGTTGTTGCTCCTTAGAACATTTTAAATGTGACGTGGATGGGGCCTCGACATAGTACCCTAGACTCCTCGAATCTGGTTTATTACATAGGGGTTAAGCAGGACTTCAATGCACACGCAGTTCTTCGAGAAAACCGCTATACTAGAAGAAATTATTTCATGTAAATTAGCAACACACAGTCTGACACCAAAACGTTTATCAAACCCAAAAATTTCGGATGTATTCCATGCAACCACAGGTTTGCTCCCTTTATTGAAAATCAACAGACTCAAATTTAAACCAAATAAAAGCATGACTCAAAAACAACCAAACAACTTATTTATATACAAAACATAAAAACTCAAAGAAAACTCAAGAAAAGTAAGGCTTGAGAACCAAACCATTAACATGCAAGTTCTCCTCCCATCCCTGTAAATCCTGCAGCTTATAAGTAGCGGGGCCAAGTTTTGCTGTGATTTGAAATGGGCCTACCCACAACTGCTGGAACTTGGTATGCTTTCCTTTCTCATCATGGGGATGGTCCCATTTGAGGACTAAGTCTCCTACTTCAAAGTCTTTTGTCCCAGCTTTATGTTTGTCAAACCATCTTTTTACTACCTCCTCCTGCTGTTTAAAACGCTCCCTAGCCTCGGATCTGGCCTCTTCTGCTTTCAGGAGATTGTATATTCTTATTTGTAGAACTTCATCATCCGACCCCCTAGACTCTTGAGCTAGAATGGAAGATGGTAGCATGATATTGGGAGGGAGGATGGCCTCTTTACCATAGAAAAGGGTATAGGGTGACACTCCTATAGCAGACTTGGGGGTGACTCTGTCAGCCCACAGGGCGTTGGGTAAGGCTGAGTGCCAACTCCTCTGGTTTTCTATTACAGTCTTCTTCAGAATTCTAATCAGGTTTTTATTAGAGGATTCGGCCAGGCCATTTCCTTGTGGATAATAGTTAGCAAAATAATGCAATTTTATTCCTTTATCATGAGCAAATGCAGTCAATTTGATCGATGAAAAGTATTTAGCATTATCAAAGACTAACGAAACTGGAACTCCAAACCTGGTCATGATATGATCTTGTAGGAAGCTAATGACTTCATCTTCGTTTATCTTGCCCAGTGGGATAGCTTTGACCCAGCGAGTGAAATAATCAGTTGCAGTAAGAATGTACTTGTGCAGCAGGGAAGAGTTCGGTTTTATCTCACCAATAATGTCTAGCCCCCATTGCTCAAATGGTTCCGAGATCATCACAGGATTTAGGGGTGCTACTCCTTTAGGTTGTCTTCCACCACACCTTTGGCAAATATCACACTTTCTGACGTGTGCGTGTGCATCCTTGAAGAGTGTAGGCCAGTAATAACCAACTATGAGGATCTTGTGGGCGGTAGTGTCCCCTGAATAATGTCCCCCAGCTGGACCGTCATGTAATTCTGCCATTACTTTCTTTGCGTCTTCCTTTTCTAAACATCTAAGGAGAAATCCATCATAATTCTTTCTGAATAATACCCCTTCAACAAGTTGATAGGAGGCTGATTTAAGACGCAAAGCTCTTCTTTGTTTGGAATTCCAATGTTCTGGCAGCAGCCTTGACTGTAAGTAATGTACAAGGTCTCTATACCAAGACTCTGGAGTTGTAAACAAAGGGCATACATCCATTACATGTAATTCGGCAACATCCTCCCAGGCTTGTTCTTCATTGTTCCCACTTGTAGTCATCAACTTGCATAACCCTTGACCTTTCACTATGGAGGCTGGCTTGAATTCAAGGTCATATTCTTGAAGAGCTATTACCCAGTTGCCCCTTCTTTCTCCTAACTCCTTCTGTATGAGAAGGGATCTTACAGCTGGGTAAGGGACTATTACCTTGGTTCGATTTTTTAATATATAAGGACTGAATTGCTTCACTACCTTGAATACTGCGTAAGCTTGCTTATCAATGGCTGGGTAGTTTAATTCAGGCCCTTGTAGCCCAGTGCTCATAAAAGAGATTGGGAATTCATCACCCCCATCTTCCTTTTGTGTAAGCACAGCTGCCAATGAATCATCGGATGCAAATGTATACATGATGAAGTCTTTATCAAAGTTTGGACTTTTCAGGGAAGGTGCATGTGCAACAACAGTTTTAATCTTGTTGAAAGCGTTGTTCTCAATATCAGTCCACTTAAATTGTGCATTTTTTTTGACCATCTGCTGGAGTGGTTTGACAGTCTGAGCGAAATCAGGCACAAACCTTCGTACAAAATTTATGGTTCCCATAAACGATTGCATTCCTTTTTTATTATGGGGCATGGGAATTTGTTCAATGGCCTTAATTCTTTCTGGGTCTATAGATATACCCTTCTTTGAGACTATGTGCCCCAGTAATTTGCCCTCAGTGACGACGAACACACACTTCTTAGGATTGAGGGAGATGCCATATTTCCAACAGCGTTCGAAAATTTGCTTTAGGTGAAAAGCGTGCTCTCCTCTTCTCTTCGAGAATATTGTAATGTCATCCAGGTACACCACAGCACTTCGTCCAATTAGTCCATGGAAGGCATTGTCCATAGCTCTCTAAAAGGTCGCTCCAGCATTAATCAGTCCAAAAGGCATCCTTCTATAGGCAAAAGTTCCCCAATTTGTCCTGAACGTTGTGTTGAGGCCCCGAAAATCGCAGGCGGCAACAGTAAAGGATTCTCCCCAATCAGCGTTCCCAACTAGCCCGCTGACTGTTTGGTATAGGGAATCCGTCCGGTCTACGGTCCGGCTACCGTAGGTCAAAGTAACAAACACAGGCTTTACCGGTTGCGGCCCGGCCCACCGAGTTTTTGTATTTTGACTTAAAAATACATGATATGCACGTGCCTAACTAAATGCAGGGTAGTCAAGATGCAGGGAGCGGTCACAAAGTGATGCGCAGGTTCTTACCTTTCGTCTTATGCTCACCGGCAACCAAACCAGCTACAAACAGAAAGAAAGCTAACTATCTAAACTATCCCTAGGGAGCAGGGTTGTCATTTTTTAGATGAGCAATACATATTCATACACCATAAGAAGAAAAATAGCTAGCTGCTACTTCTTCTGCAGCACATGAACGCTTACAGATATTCAAATAATCAGATAGCCAATCATTTTATAACACAGTTATTGCTCATAGTGGAAATATACCCAGAAATTACTGAAGAACATCCAACAAGAACATAGGTTCAAACATCAAATACTCTTACAGTAAATAAAGACTGCTGAAAACGAAATAGTTCCTCTTCGACATCATTTATTGAATTGCATTGATACATTCCACATCTTTTGCTCTTTCCAGCAGGCAAAATCGCAGTTTTTTCCAGCAAAACGAGGTAGCTCCTCTTACAAGTCAACAATTACAAATTTTCCAGTGGAAAAAAGCCCTCTCTAAGTCCTATCTTTTTCTATTTAAACTAGAGCTTCTGCCCCTTGGGCTGCCCTCCAGCGTGTGGCTTTCAGCCTCCTTGACGATTCACCTTTTTCCCTGACTGTTGCGTTTTCTCAATCATCTTCCATAAGCGTTTAAATTCTGACCGTAATCGCCGTGACTGCTTCCTTGGTGCCTTTGTCGTTCATCTATTTTGTCCTTTCTTCGATCTAAGTTTCTTCGGCGATCATGGGGTTTTTCCTGCAGACACTTGAGTGCATTATCCACTAAATTGAGGTATTAAGCATTTCAAATTTCAGAGCATAAGATAAATCCACAGGGAACTAGCTTGGTTTATCTGGGCGAAAACTTCATGGTACAATGAATCGGCGGTCGGGCAGTACTTGGATTGGATGAGACAAGGTTTCTGTACCGGGTGGGAGAAGGCTCCAGGAGCCGCAACGGCGGAGGAGCGCCAGAAGAGGGGGAGTGAAAACGTAGGCGCCATAGGAAATCGGTCGGCGGAGGGAAGTGGGTCGGAAGCTGAACAACTCTACCACCCGCAACAGCGGACGGAATGCAGATCGGAGACAGGCGACGGGAGTCGATAGGTCGGACGTCGGACGACAAACGAATCGGAGGCCGACTTCCCCCTTCCGGCCGCAACGGCGGGTGAGCTGGGACTCTGGAGCACGCGATTTACAGCCACGAATCGGGCGTCGGGCGACACTTCAATCGGGCGGAGACTTTGGTCTAGGAGCCGCAACGGCGGGTGAGACAGAATTCAACTTCTTCTAAAAAAGGCCCGATCCAAAGAGAAAACGAACAGCGCTGAGGCCCAATTGCGGCCAAAACATCAATTTTCTTCGCTAAGGCAAACTTTCACACTCTATGGGCATTAAAAAACGGATCGCACGACTCGAGCTGACTGAAGGAAACAAGCACAAAGGCAGGAAATCAACCTCAAACGCAAAGATATGCTCAAAGGCGCCAAGATTTTAACAATTTATCTAAGTAAACAATGAAGAGGAGGGGTCCCAGAGTTTAAGCGAAAACTAAAATCAGGGAGACGGTTGCGGCAGCAACACGTTGTCTTCAATCTGTCTTCTTCGGCCACCAACACTTGATTGTAGCCAGAGAACCCGTCTAATAATGAAAACAGTTCGGAACCTGAAACCATTTGTAGCAGTTGCTCCATGGGTGGCACGGGATAGTTATCTTTATCCGATGCGCGGTTTAAGTTCCTGAAATAAACACACAGTCTAATTTATCCTGACTTCTTTTTGACCGGTACCAGATTTGATACCCACTCAGAGTGTCTGACTTTAAAAATGATTCTGGCATCCAACAATTTTTTTACCTCACTCTGGATCAGTGGTTCTAGTTTTGGATGCATTTTCCTCAAGGGCTGCTGATATGGCTTGACTCCCGCCTTGATGGGAACAACGTGTTTGATGATGCTGGTATCGTATGTTTTTAACTCTTGGTACGTCCAGGCAAAGACATATTTGTATTGTTTAAATAGGCTGATGAACTTCTCTCTCTCTATCGGCAAACAACATTTGCCGAGATTCACGAACTTAGGTGTCGTTTCAGTCCCCAAATTTATCAGCTCAAACTGTAGAGTTGAGCTGTTAGTCTTCACGTTGGCAGGTCTCCTAAACTTTTCATTCAAGTCAAAATTCTTTTCTAACGTTCGGACCCCTTTAGGGATGAAATTATCAAATTTCATCTTGGCCTGGTGTTCTTCATCATCAATAATCGCTCCTTTGAATGCCTCGTCATTTGTTAAACATTCTATGATTTGCTGGTCATCATCGAACACGCACAGGTTGGTAATCATATCAGGTACTGAAGGCCTGAAAAGCAATTCAACAGTACATCGATTATTTGAGGGTACAATCCTAGCGGCCGAAGTAGCCAATAAGTCAGCTGCTGCGTTTTTAATCCTTGGGATTGAAATAATGTTGAATGCATTAAAACATTTAAGAAGGTCCCATACCTCATTCTGGTAAGCTTTTAGGTGAGGAGAAATACAGTGGATTTGATTCCGGATTTGTTTCACAATAATTTCGGAATCCCCAAAAACTTTTAAATTGCTTACCTTCAAGTCAATCGCTTTCTTGAGTCCCTACACCAGTGCTTCATACTCAGCTATATTATTAGTACACTCAAACTCTAATCGACATGAAAGGAAATGTTTATTCTTCTGTGGGTCAATTAGGACACAGCCGGCCCCTGACCCTTCCAATGTCTTAGAGCCATCGAAAAATAAAGTCCACAAATCATTAACTACTAAAAATGAATCTACTCCTACTGCTAAGTCTACTATTTTACAATCAATCTCGCCTGCTTGCGAGAATCGAAGGAGATCAGGCTGGGTATCAGATGGGTTGCTGGCTTCTTCCGCTTGATAATTCCCTGGTTCCAACTCAAGAAAATAATTTCCCAATACAGAATCCACAGGAATATTCCTCTCATCTAGTTGGGTAACATTGTACTTCATGTGGGGTTCTCTTAGAATCTTGATCTGGTTTGGACTCCCCTTGTACGGAAACCATAGGTGCGACCAATCTGAAGCGAAATATCCATTTAATTTGGCTGACCACTCTATACTCAGGACCAGACCGTAAGCGTCTGGTATATCAACTACAATGATGTTAATAACTTGGCATACTTTGTCATTGGAAGCCAGACGGATTAGGACGTCTTTCATCTCACCAATTACTTTAACGTTTGTCCTGTCCAACTGAACCACCTTCCACGTGGTTGGTTTTGGCTGCCCATTTATCTTCTTACATACTGATATGGGCATGACATTAATGGATGCCCCCGAATCTACCAGACAATTGTGCATGTTATGATTAAAAATTTCAAACGTTAGGAGGAAAGGTAAATGTTTAGCTTTAGACTTACCTCCAATGCTGGTTTCTCCAATTTCTTCTTCGTCCTGAGGCTGATTGTCAGCGGGAAACTTGTCATCTGATGCTTCAAGCGCTTTCAACAGTCTCTCCTTTTGATGTGGTACTTTGCACATTTCGAATAGTGGGACATTTTCTTTTACCTTTTTCAAATCCTCCACAATGTCATAATTCATCGGCTGTCCAATTGGATGTGGTTTGTCAGCATTTCCTTCCCTTGGCTTGGCTGTTGTATCATCCTGTCTAGGACTTTGGCTGGTAATCATGAATTTTGGAATCTTATCAGCCAAAGCTTTATTTTGAAACTTCTTCCTAACATTTCTCTGCAGCCTTCTGATCTTTGGAAGAATTAGGCTGTCGTCTTTAACCATTCCTTGGCTTCTTGTGGCCATGTTGGTCTCCATAACGCCATGGTTTTTCTGAGTGTTTCCTTCTTCACCATCAAATAATGAGACCGAATTCCATAATGCCAAGGTCTCTTTTTCCTGATCTTCATTAGACGTGGAGGCAGAATTTTCTTTTCTTTCTTCATCTCCCTCTTCTGTTAACCTAGAATCCAACAGTTGATTCATCACTAGCGTCATAGAGTTTATCCATTGTGGACAGTTCTTTTCAGAGTGAGGCTGTTGGTGGAAAGTGCAGAAATTATCCATGCCAACCTCTGTTAAATTCATGGACGCAACATTGTGAGGAGGAGGATTAGAATTATCTTTATCTTCTCTTTTCTTATAATATGGCTTATAAAACCTTTGTTCCTCCTTTTCTTTTTCCATATCTATGATCTTGTTGGAAAGCTTCTGCATCATCTTGGCCATATTTTCCAGATCCGGTGACTTTTCTTCCTTAGGTTTAGTGAACAATAAGGCTTTTCTCCCTGCACCCTTTTCTCCTGATTGTTCTGGATAATCTTCAATACTCTCTCTTTCCGCTTCCACCACCTCTGCCTCTTCATAGGTCTCTGTCAGAGTAGGCTTGGCCCTACCTTTTGCAAACATGGCCAAGTCAGGACCCAAAGCTGAAGTATATTACTCAATCAGTACTTTGTCTGAAGGCTTATCTGTTTCAGAGAAGTTCTTAAGATATGCTGCAAACCTTTGTGTAAAACTGTGCACTTTTTCCTTTTTTTCTTTCTTTAATGCACATAGTCCTTTCATAAGGGCAGCATGAATCTTTTGAACTGCATACTTACTTCTGAACATTCTCTCGAAAGTATCCCAATCTGGGATAGAATTAGCAGGCAACCCAAAGTACCATGATGCAGTAGCTCCTTTGAGGGTATGTGGGAAAAGTATGCACACTACATCTTCATGTTCCCCAGCTCTCAATCCTTCTATTGCCAAGTAAAAACTCTGCAAATGATCATCCACTAATATCTTCTCATTTGGATTGAATTTAGGCAACAACTTTTCAAAGGCCTGAGGTAGGTCATGCAAAGGAGGAGTCAGGTTTAGGGGTGATCTGGCTTTCCATGCAGGTGGTGGATTTGGTGGATTAGGAGGGGGTTGGTTGGCGTTAACGCCGGCCATGAGTTGAGGTGGAGAGTGAGGAGGTGAACCAACAGGGGTGGGAACAGGAGAAATGTAAGGGGTTTCTGGGCCTTCTTGATTCAAAGGTAGCTCAACTTCTTGCAAGGCAGTTTCCACGAGTTCTTCCCAGTCTCCAACCAGCAATGAGTCTTCTGTTACGGGACGGTCTTTCTTTTTATACTCTCTTCTAGGTAATTCAGGGATAATCGACAACCCTCCAACCTTATTTACGTATGCCCGGGTGTGTCTTCTTAGGTTTTTAACCACTTCGTTACCAACAGCATATAGATGTTCTCTGTTTTCTTCCGGGATTGGATTATGGAGCCTACTTCTTTTGGAACTGTCACCTGTGGAAAATTCTCGGGAAAACGGGTTTCCTCGGCCTGCCATGCACTGACGGCCCTCCTTCTAGCGCCAATTCTATTGAGGCCTGCAAAATCACCGGCAGCAACAGTAAGGGATTCTCCCCAATCAATGTTCCCAACTAGCCCGTTGACTGTTTGGTATAGGGAATCCGTCCGGTTTGCGGTCCGGCTACCGTAGGTCAAGTAACAAAACAAGGGCTTTACCGGTTGCGGCCCGGTCCACCGAGTTTTTGTATTTTGACTTAGAAATGAAATGCGAGTGCCTAACTAAATGTAAGGTGATCAGAATGCAATGAGCTGTCACAATGTGATGCGCAGGTTCTTACCTCTCATCTTAGACTCACACGCAGCCAAATCACATACGATAAGAAATAACTTAACTATCTAATCTATCCCTAGGGAGCAAGGTTATCATTTGTTAGTGAGTAATACCTCTCGTACATGCATTATGAACAGTTACAGACAGCTGATACTTCATTCAAAACACATGAACACTTACAGATATTTAAATAACCAGATAGCCGATCATTTTTACGAACAACATTTATTACTCACGGTGGAAGAAATCCTGAAGATACTGAAGAATATTTAACAAGAACATAGGTTCAGGTAATTAAACACTCTCATAATAAATGAAGCATAGCTGAAAACGAAGTAGTTCCTCTTCAACCTTATTCATTGAGTCGCATTGATACATTCCACATTTCACTCTCTCCAATAGGCAAAAATTGCAGTTTCCTTTGCAAAACGAAATAATTCCTCTTGCAAGCAAACATTTACAGGATTTTCCAAGGAAAAAGCCCTCTTCAATCCTCTCTTTTTCCTATTTATACTACCCAACAGGTCTTTTGGGTTGCTTCCCCCCCCCAAAACCTCTAACCTTTCAGTCCCCAACGCTTCATATCCTTTTGTTCTATCTTTTCTTGCATATTCATGACTAGTTAAGTAACTGCTGTATCGTTTGGACTCGCGCTTTCATTGTCTTCGAATTGGTTTTGGTCATACCACCATCAACGGTCCGCCTCCCTTCTTGCCATGGCATTTTTTATCATTTTCCAGGATTTCACCTGCAGACAACAACGAGAGTCAATCATTGAAAACATAACTGCACAAATAATGCGAAATGAAATTACCAATCCATGGAAAATGACTGGCTACATCTCTATAATCGACAAGAGGCTGGATTAAGTCTTTTTGGTCGGGAAGATCTGAAACGGCCCTCGGAAGGTTCTGACATCGGACAGGAGAAGGTTCTCCTATCCGCCACGGCGGAAAGAAAAGAGCTGACGGTGCGAAGACGTGGGCTAGAAAGACTTTACATCGGACGTCGAAAGAGTTTGTATAACGGACGCTAAACCACTATCCTAGCCGCAACGGTGGAAGGGGGAAGACTTCAGGCATGCGATGGAAAGGGTGGGAAAACTTTAAGTCGAAATTCGGAAAGCTTAGATGTCGGAAGCAAAATAGATCTCCTGGCCACAACGGCGGATGAAGAAAAGATATAGTCACGCGATGGGCATCGGGGAGCGGATCGGTTCACACTTCGGAAGCTAACCCGATTTGAGAGCCGCGATGGCAGACGACACAAAGATCACAGCCCCCGACTCAACATAAAAGACGCCCGAAAAACTAAGTAATGGAACACTCAAAACATCGATGGTCCAGCTGATTTACCTCAGAGACAATGGGAAACTGATCAGACAAGTTTCTGGCTAGCCGGCCACATTTGATTCCGCTACCAATAACAAAATCTAAAAACATGCATCCTCTGGAAATGGGCTGCAAAATAATCATTAGAATCAAACAAAGCTAAAGCAAGACCAAACCTTCATGGATCAAACGAAAACAGAGCAGCTTTAAATGGAAAGGAGGGGCCCCAAAATTTAAGAAAATTGGGGAGAAATGGTTGTGGTGCAACAGAACTATACAAACTGGCTGAGTTAAGACAGTCCAGAAAAGTATGGGGCTTGCCACTCGATTTTATTCCTGGTTTAGGAGAAAATCCAATGGAAGCTATCGACCAAGGAGCTGCTACCACCTCCCAAGTGGGAGATAATGTGGTTGCAGAAAGTGGAGGACCATATTCTTCACAATCGCCTCCCTTGGTCCAACAGCCTTCTCGGGGAAATACCTCATTCCATTCTCCCACGGAAGGTCATGTTGATTATACTACCCGTCTAGATTTTGGTCCCAATGCTCCATTTTGGGATACCCCAGTAGGACAGGCCATTGCCTCATTTGGCACCCGTTTAAACTCTTCTGAAGATGAAGAAGAATGTAGGAAATACCGTGTTTCCATTCTCCGTGCATAGGAGATTGAAGAGAAAATAGATGACCTATTAGGCCCGACACCATCACATTCCACATCTGTTCCTGTGGGATATCGTTCACTTACCGATTCTATGAGACCCATTGAACTGATTATAGATCGTCCAATAACACCCCACAACCTAGGTCAAAATACCACCTCCACCACCTCCCATATTACGTTTGTTCCTAATCTTCCCAGGGCTTCTGCACCTGGGACTCTATCTTCAATTTCTGTTTCGTCTGTACCTTCTAGTGTCGGGGGGCAACCCCCGGCATGACTTATGTTATCTAACACTGGAATTGTACCTAGTCAAGGACAGACCTATAATATAGAACCATCTACAGTTTATGTCTCTCCCACCCATACTTATGTGGTTAATCCCCCATCTAGTTCAGGTCAGCCCTCTAGGGCACAACCTGTAACCATTCAATCTTCTGGAGGTTATGGTTATCACATACCTGTAGGTAATATTAATCATCCACCTAATCCTACAGGGATGCCTTATGCTGGAATTCCATACCCTAGTAATGCTTTTACGCCATGGGGGCAACCCAACTGGTCTTACATGCCAGCTATGGGGGGGATACCTATACATACTGCGGGAGGTGCCGGAGGACTGCCTTATGGAGGTCCTCCCCCTGGGGGTCCTAATGGTCCCGAAGGACCTAGAAACTTTCCTCCTTATGGTCCTAGTGGTCCTAGTGGTTTTGGGGGGCCTGGTGGCTTTCCTCCTTATGGCCCTGGAGGGTCTGGCGGCCCTCCGCCTAGTGGTTCTGGAGGCTCCGGAGGCTTACCTCCTGGTGGCTCTAGAGGGTTTGGTGGTCTTCCTCCTGGTGGTACTAGTGGTCTTGGTGGTCCCAGTGGTCCTGGTGGTCCTCCCCCTGGAGGCCCTAGCATTCATAACGGTCCTGATCCTGGAAATCAATCCCCTACAGGTGGATTTAGTGGTAGTTCTTCGTCACAACAACCTGTCTCTCAGTCCACTTATGGTCCTACTTGTAATTATATGCCATATCAATATTACCAGTATGAGCAACCCAACCGACAGTTACCTTTCCTAGCAACTTTGGACTTACCAGACTTGTCCAAGTTGATTAATGACCCCATTCGACACAATCCCTCGTGGCCTCCCATTCTCGTAAAGTTACCATCAGATATCCTGAAGTTCGATGGGAAGCAGGGAGACGATCTGAAGAACTATGTTATGACATTCCATTTGTGTTGTTCTTCAAACTCCCTCATGGATGACTCCATTCGGTTACGACTCTTTCAGCGAACTTTGACCGATACAGCAGCGAAGTGGTACATTGAACTCCCACAACATTCGTTTGTGGATTTTGGCTCATTGGCAACCGTGTTTCTTACACACTTTCAGCTCCCTATTCGTTATGAAATGGGCACTGATCTTTTAACTTGTCTACAACATAACACCTCCACCCACATATCCAATCATATTCACGAGTGGAGAAGTCAGAGAAGGCTTATTAAGGCCCCTATTCCGGATCAGTTATTAGCTGATTGGTTTACCAAATCCTTGTTGCCTCCTATTGCTCGAGATGTGGCTATGAGCGGTGACATTACTAAAGAGTAGGCTATTAGTCGAGCCCAGTATCTAGACTTGGTCTATTCCCAGTCTGGAACCCTTTATGACTTGATTCCTCAAGCTCCTCGCCCAAGCACCGATCCCGCCAAGCCACTAGCAGAAGTACCTGTTGATGGGATTGTTGGTTCAATCCAGTCCTCGTCAGCAACGAAACCTACCAAGCAACACCAAACTGCAACCCCTACTCCTTCGACTCCTAAGGTTTCTGCTGAGGTCAACTCTATTTAAAGTACTAAAACCTAGGGTAATAATAAAAAGAATGGTAAAAATAGAAATAAAAAACCTTGAAACCAACAGGAGACTCCAAGACCAACCAATAGTGATAACGATAAAGGGAAAATAAAGGCAAAATATCCCTGTCTACTATGTGGAGGTGACCATTTTTCAAAAGAGTGTCCTCATCGAGATGAAATCTCCCAGTTTCTGAAGTCCAATCCCACACTCGCAGTACTTACAGATCATTTTCCCTCTCAACAACAACTGATAGACCACATGTCTAATCAGGGTAACTCTAGTTTGTCAGAGGAAATTCATATGATGTCCTCAGATACCATCAATTTACAAACTCAAAGTCAGAATTATGACAAACCCGTAGATAAAAAAGAAGATCATTCTTCTTCAGGGAAAGCTCCCTCTACTAATTCTCTTGAATCCTCGTCCACTGTCCCCTTATCTATCGAGAAGCCTACTCTTGACATGATTTTGCGTCTGCCTAAGAGTACTCTTCGGAAGGTAGTATTTAACCCTAATGCCCAAGCTGCTCAATTTTATAATGTAGTTGAAGATCTCACTCAGGCACCTTGTGCCATGTCTACCTTAGAAGTACTCCAAAGTTGCCCTACATAGTGCAAACACTTGTTAACAGCATTAGGAGCTTTAGACCCAGATAATACTAACTTGATTCATTTCAATGTTGAGAACTATAAGTTTAGGTTACCGCATAAACTTGCTTTTCAGATCATTACGAAAGTAGTTGGAAAGAAGGTTTTTCGAACGGTACTAGATGAAGGATCTTCAACCTCAGTTTTGCCTCTGTCTTGTTGGAAGGCTCTCAGCTCTCCTGAGCTTGTAACATCACCTACGACCCTTAAATCCTTTTGTTAGAATAATCCGTCAGGATTATTGTAAATAAATAATAGGAATATGAATAGCTAGGAAGGCGAAAAGGCTGGTAATCAACCGCCTCGTGAAATGTATAAATATAGGCATTTGCATTTGAATAATCAATTAGAATCGGGAGTTATTACCAACAAGTGGTATCAGAGCAGGTTGTCTGCCATAACTCCTGTTGCATTTTCTGCGCCCTCCTGGCTTCCAAACTGCTTGCCAGTCTGCTCTTTCAGAGCTGCCTGCCAGTCTCTTCTGCCTGCGTTTATTCTCTGCTAAATTTTTTTGAAATACCTAACCCTAATTTTCTGTTGACTGCTGCGTTTTTGGAATTGCTGTGAA
>LPNX011080469.1:48778-98354 GCA_001517045.1 Pseudotsuga menziesii
CACCTTTGACGAACGGGATTTCCAACCCCATGGTCTCATATCATCCCTAGCGATCGAGCTAGGGGGGGAAATCGTTTCCATTCAAGTAGAAGTGGTAGATGCCCCCTTAGATTACAACCTCCTTCTAGGAAGAAATTGGTTCTATGCCATGACTGCTGTCGCCTCGACAGTATTCTGAACAGTCCAATTTCCGCATCTAGGGAGAATTGTTACTATTGATCAGCTTGATTTCTGTACGCCGGATGTTACTACCTCCATGGCTAATAACATCCACATGTTAGGCCAGTCCCCTCCTCCTTACCAATCGTTTGGGGTAGGCATGTTGAAGGATTCATCCCTTATGGGGATTTTTCCATCCACTCCTCCTAGCACGGATACCACGACAGTCCATATGATCGCCTCATTTGATTATGAGCCTAAGGGTAAACATGTTGTTGAGTCCACCTCGTTGAGTTCACATGAAGCACTGTATGATGCTATTCAAACCTTTTTCGATGATCACACTGATGACCTTCATCTAGTGGCTTCGGATCCTTACCATTTACCGTATTGGTTAGAACCTTCTCTTCCTGTTCTAGATTATCTCTCTGAGACTTTTCCTTCTGATGAGTCCATTATGGAGATCATGAATACGGATGAGTCCATTTGGGAGGATCGCCATCATAGATCCATGTTCCTTCCCAACACCAATTCGGTTAGCCATGATTTTGCATCTTTGTTTCCTACTGATATTGTCAACGTACCCCAAAGTCGTATATTGTTGCAAGATACAGATCCTGAAGGAAACCTTTGCAACATTACTCAGACGAATCCAATTGACATATTAGCCAAGCCTGATACTATTGAGCATGTTCATGTTGGGAAGAACTGCTCAGTAGATGAATCTGAAGCCTATAAGGCACTTTTCAAAGAATTATGTGATATTTTTGCCTGGTCCTATGAAGAGATGCCGGGGATTGACCCATCCATTGTGGTCCATGAGATTAAAACCTATCCTACGGTTAAACCTATCAGGAAAAAACTAAGGCAAGCCCATCTTGGGAAGGCTGCAGCTATTAAAGTTGAAATTGAGAAGCTTCTCAAAGCTGGGTTTATTTATCCTGTACCCCTAATGGAATGGGTATCGAACGTTGTCCCTGTCAATAAAAAGAAGGGCACCATTAGAGTCTGTATTGACTTTAGGGATTTGAATAAAGCTTGTCCCAAGGACAACTTTCCTACTCTGCACATCGATCAGATTATCGACAACTATGCTGGAAGTGTCATCTTTTCATTCATGGATGGGTTCTCTGGCTATAATTAGATTGAGATATTACCTTTCGATTAGCACAAGACGACATTTATTTTCCCATGGGGAACCTTTGCATATAAGAAGTTACCTTTTGGCTTGAAAAATGCTGGAGCCACGTTCCAGTGCACGATGTCCTATGCATTTCACGATATTAAACATATTGTTGAACCGTACCTTGACGACCTCCCTGCTCATTCACAGCGATGGGAGGACCACCCTGGTCATCTTAGAGAGATATTCCTGAGATGTCGTCATTATAATATACGGTTCAATCTGCATAAATGTGTTTTTTGCGTTGAGACGGGACATCTACTAGGTTTTGTGGTATCCAAAGACGGCATCCGGATCGATCCTTTGAAAATTGCCGCCATTCTAGATCTACCAGCCCCAACTAATATCCTTGAAATCCAAAGTTTGCAAGGGAAGGTAAACTTTCTTAGCCATTTCATGTGCAATTTCGTAGAGAAAACACACAGTTATATGCGTCTCCTCATGAAGAATACCCCATTCTTCTGGGATGACTAGGCCCAATGCACCTTTGATAATCTTAAGCACGCTCTGACTCATTCACCCATGATACACCCCCAAGATTATTCAAAGGACTTTCTCTTGTATATTGCTACCTCCGCTACTACCATCACTATGGTTTTAGTGCAGGAAAATCTCCACGGTCAAGAGCACATGATTTATTATGCCAGTAAGAATCTCATGGATTCCAAAACTCGCTATTCATGTGTGGATAATTTAGCATTGGCCACGGTCATCGCTGTACAAAATTTTTGTCACTACATTCTGCTCCGCAGTACCACTGTATTGGCAGACCAGAACCTGATGTATTACTTCCTAACTCGTCAAGTGCTCGGGGGCAAGTACTCCCACTGGATAGTCATACTTCAGGAGTTTGATCTGGAATTTTCCAAAGCCACATCAAAGAAATCCTTGGTCTTTGCAGAGCTTATGTGTGATCTTCCCTGTGCTTCGACGAAATCTGAGCCCAGTGATTCATTCCCAAATGAATTCTTGTTCCTGATTAGCACTATCGATCCTTGGTATGGAGATTTGTTTATTTATCTCCAAACACAATGATTTCAACCACATTTACCCAGTGATGATTGCCACCGTATCCGTCACCATGTGAAATACTATCTCATCCTGAATGATGCCTTGTATAGACATGGGATTGACTCAATTCTCCGATGATGCCTCACCCATGAGGAGGATGAACATGTGTTGAATGATTTCCACTCTAGAGCATGTGGCGGTCATTTATCTGGGATGGGTACAGCCCAGAAAATCCTTCGCGCTGGCTATTTCTGGCCTTCTGTCTTCAAAGACTGTCATGAGGCTGTTAAGAAATGCCCAAGTTGTCAACACTTTTATCCTAAAAAGCGCACCCATCCTGCTCCGCTACACCCCATCATTGTCGTTGGCCCATTCGCCAAATGGGGGATTGACTTCATGCATTGTAAGCCTACCTCAGTCGGGGGGCATGGTTACGTCATCGTAGCTGTTGATTATTTCACAAAATGGGTGGAGGTCATGCCTACATACGCAGAAGATGGTAAGACTGCCACTATCTTCTTGTTCAATCATATCATAGCTAGATTTGGATTCCTGTAGTCCATCATTACTGATCACGGATCCCATTTCTGTAATCAAATGATGGAGGAACTAAGTGCCAAGCTAGGTTTTCGCCATGAAAACTCTACGCCGTATTATCCACAAGCTAATGGTCAGGTAGAGGCCATTAACAAAGTTTTGAAAACTATGCTTCATCGGATGGTTGGAGATCATAAATCCAACTGGCACCACATTCGTTTCTCCGCTCTTTGGGATCATTGGACTTCAGTGAAAAGAGCCACTGGTTTCACGCCATTCTAGCTTATCTATGGAATTGAATCTGTCTTACCGATTCAAGGTCAGATTCCATCTTTACAACTTGCCGTCGAACTTCTCCCAGACACTTCCACAAAGGAAGAAAGATTTTTATACTTGAATAACCTTGACGAGACTCAGAGAGATGCTGCCTTGGCTAATGAGGCACATAAGAAACGTGTCAAGGCTCAGTATGATAAATCCGTCCAACCTCGTGTCTTTAACGAGGGTGACCTAGACTTGACTTATGATCAGAGATATGACAAACTAGGGAAGGGTAAGTTTGAGTCCATGTGGTATGGACCTTTCGTCATTTCTAAGGTTTTAGAGAAAGGAGCCTACGATCTCGTTGATTATGATGGAATCCCTTTGGGGAAACCTCGCAATGGGTTGTACCTGAAAAGGTACTATACCTAAGTCTTTCTTGGATAGTATCTTGTATATATGTATATTGATTGAATTTCAGTGTGTTTTTAGTATTTTCAAGATGGTTTTGAGTTTAGTGTCTGCATCTGTTTATACCATGTTTTGGTCATACAGATGGATTTCTACGACTTCGTTGATGGTGCTTGCCACCACACCTTGAATCTCGCCTCAGCTGCTTGGGTCCTCTATTCCCCAGCTGAATATTTGGTCAGTTTAGGAGCAGTTTGTATAGGTCCTGCTACTAATAACATCGTCGAGTATGAAGCAGTCATCGGTCTTCTGACTGAAGCTGCCTCCTAGGATGTTCGTGATCTAGTAGTCTTGATGGACTTACAACTCATGGTTTTCCATTTAAACCATGTTTACACCATTAGAAACCCCATGCTCCTCTTCCTCTTTCGGAGAGTATGTTTGCTAGAAAGATCATTTGAAACCATCACTTATAGGCATATCCCTAGGGGACATAATGTAGTTGCTGACTCATTGGCTAATTACACCCTAGATTGGCATATTTCCCATTCATGACATTGAAATCAAACATGGTACATTGTAAATAAACATTTAAAGACACATAAAACTCATATAAAATACATTTACCATTTGAGACATATAAACACTAGGTAAAAGTCTCTCTCTATATATATACGAAAAAGTTTACAAAAAATAGGTCTCGAGACCTAATCTGAAGCACATAGGCTTTCAAGGAAAATCATCATACAAAATCCTAAAGCTGTCAGCTTTCAGTACATATCTCATACACTAGTGGTGCTCATGATAGCACATCACTTCTTGAGCTACTCGACGTAGCGGCCTACTGAATCGACGTGGTACTCCCGCTGTGGATCTCTGATATCTCATCGGGAGTTCATCAATGGCAGCATCTGGGATATCCAAGGCAACCTCTCTAGGTTTTCCTCTAACTCCCCGGTGATATCATCACCCTATGGCACAAAGCGGGCTCCAGCTTGCCTGTCCAACGGAGAAGCTCCTCCAGGTCGCACTGCTCCAACATCTGCATGAAAATATACAGGTCTTGTCACTTAACATAAAAAATATAAAACATCAAAAAATATAAAAACATTTCATCCATTTTAGGGTTTCTTGCTTCTTATCGATGTTACCCCACTGTCCGCCAGGTGGGAGTGGTAGGTAAGGATCTTCGGTGAAGTCCATACCTGCGTAAGCATAATCCTCAACCATGAGGATCTGATCTCGGAGCCATCTGAAGAACGAGTCACCAAACTTCACCTCAGCATATAGGGGTCCCACGCTCTTAGACTCCGGAAGACCACCTGAGGTCTCATCTGTGGTACCCGCTCAAAGAAGAAGCATGCTAAAATGGAACCAAAGCTGAACTACTTTATCTCTCCCTATCGACACTTAGTCAGTTGATCTTTGAATATTGGAAGCATAGCTTCTGCCTAGTTGAATACCGTGGGTGCCATGGACTCTATGGCATATAGCATGTGTGCCCTAGAAGCCTGGTGCACACCCTAACTCCCGACCACCCTCTACATAGTAAATAGGACGGTCCATAGAGGCCCATCTGTCACTGCTCTGATGGGGATTTTCTTCCCCGATGTCCTCATACCTAGAGCACAGTGATGATCTCTAAGCTCTCGAGTGGTAATATCCCCTCCACAGGAACCTGTCAGTGAGATGGGGGCACCCCATCTTGAGAGACCAGTCAATAAGTAGATATCCTCTACTTCCACTGTAAGAATATGGGCCCCCACCTTGAAGTACTACTGCTCTGGATTCCACATCCATAGCATGTGCTTCAGTAACCGCTCGTGTGACACCATGCTTGGAGTACGAAAGAACTTCAGGATCCCACAGTCCCATAATGTGGCTATATAACCCGCATTTCTCTCAGCAAAAGCATCATCATTTTCATGTGATCTTTCTTTCCATATCACCATGTTTTGAGCAACCAAGACCTGTCAAAAACAATCATAGCATGCATTATAATCATCCCTAATCATCAAAAATCAAAAGAATGACTTTATATTGCTCATGCTATTAGTTTAAAATCTCCACGGCCGGCACCACCTGTCAACTATGTTATAGGCGCGGTTCTCGGGAGGTACCGCGTATCTTGCAAGGGGTAGGTGTGGTGCCCGCTTTTAAGGTTTTAGGGCTTGCCATATGGGCCCAAAACCCCATCAAAACTCAAAATAAATTCTATGAAATGAAAGAGTATGGTTTTAGCTATTACCTACAACTGACGGTGATCAAAACGAATGGTGGGAACTCCCAGTATTAGCTGCTAAAGATCTGGCTAAGAAAGTGCTCCAAATGCTCTCCGCTATGGGTAAATAGTGAAATGATTTGATTTTTTACTATTTACATGACTTATATAGGCATTTTTGGGTCTGACATACTATAGTTTTGATATACAATCATATTTTAGTCAAAGTTTATCTGTCGTAATCCCTCAATGCTAGTTATAAATGCATTTAACACTTGTTTCTGAGTCGATTGTAGGATAAGAGAACCATAGAAAGAAGCTTTGGATGTTTCTTTATGGATTTTCAGCACTTTCATAAAATAGAAAAGGTTGATGAGCGTTTATTATGACACTTTGGTCATGCTCTTTAAACCCAGTATCAAAGGTTCGAGTCCATTTTAGTTTCTTTCCAAGCTCATAAAAAATTGACATTGTGTAAAGAAGCGTCATGGAGTCTTCTTTTTACCTCCTTTTTAGGATCCTTAAACATGAAAAGATCGTCGAGTCCATTTCTGATTCTTTCCAGGCTCGTGAAAAGTGACATTGTGTAAAGAAACCTCATGGAGTTCTCTTTAAAGTCTTTTCAAGCTCCCTAAATACGAAAAGATCGTCGAGCGATCTTGTCTTCTTCACGCTCGTTAAAGTATTTGAAGAGTCCTCCGTCCGACGGTAGGTTATCTCTTTTTTGGTTCAGATAAGACTATTTACAAAAAAGGAACACTGCAGCCGATCATGACTGGAAGAGTTCCCTAAGGTATGATTTTATACTTTTTTGGGCCTTATGGACTAAATCATACGAAAAAAAGGACCC
The DNA here is from genome assembly GCA_001517045.1 of Pseudotsuga menziesii. Classification (NCBI taxonomy): domain Eukaryota; kingdom Viridiplantae; phylum Streptophyta; class Pinopsida; order Pinales; family Pinaceae; genus Pseudotsuga; species Pseudotsuga menziesii. The sequence continues at coordinate 55,412 of LPNX011080469.1, forward strand.
ATGTGGAGTCTTCTTCCGTATTCGTTCAAACTCTCTAAACATGAACGATACCAAGTTTTCTTTCAGTGGACTCGTTAAATTAAACATTGAGAGACCCATTTTGGGAACAAACCCCTCCTCTCTCAGGTTCGTAAAACATATGAGTCTGGACTTGTCTTCTGACAAACTATATCGAGTGTTTGTTACCCTCTTTCAACTTGTCAAACTGAAAAAAGGCACTCATCAACCATGATGGGGGAAATGGGAAGGGAATCATTTTGTAATTAATGGCAGTTGTTTGTCATTACCTTTGAACATGACACTTGTCTGCACATCATGTCAGTCAATTGGGTATTCAGCTGATCTCCGCGACGATCCACTTTCATGAGTCATGTCACTCCTTTGAGTTTTTCAAAAGAATGCATTGTCCACTATCTCATTGTGTGTTTGTCCCGTTCAATCATGCTGCCAAGTCTTTTTGTCGTGCCGCCCGATGTTCAAAGAGAATTTGAAGAAGTTTTACCTCTGCAGTCTTTTGTGTCAGTATGTTTGAGTCAGTCTTATGGTTTCTACATTCACATCATTCCAGAACTATGTTTCGAGTTTTGTGTCATCGATGTGGGACTCACCATGTCCCTCCTTCGACGAGACTATTCCTGTCGACATCAACTCATCATCCAGGAAATAGTCTTAGAAACAATATTTGGTACCTTGAGATCTGTATGCCTTAATGACAGATTCTCTCGCTCTCGACATAGGTTCACATCATTGACCTTTGATCGATAGAATCGATTAGGTGTTTGACATCAAGACATCTATTCACACTTAGTAGATTGTACTTGAGTACCTTGGGAATCATTGACATTAATGGTGATCTCCCTCGCACTTGTTAATGGTTCACATCATTGGCCAGTAATCAAGTGGTTTCTACCATGTCCGACTTCAAATAATTGTAATCACATGGATGGAATCGTACTTTGTGGAAGACGAGACGAAGACCATGGGTATTTGTTTAAAGCGTTCATTTCTTTCCCCAGGTTGCGATGGAGTTTTATATATCTAGCATGGATCCACATTTGTATGGTCGTGGCTATGCTCAAATTTGCGTCTGTATGACATAGATCTACATTGTATGTCTAGTAGATATGTCCAAGTTTAAGTCCTCTATCACATGCATCTACGCTGTATTCTAGTAGCCATGCTTGTTTATTCCTCTCATGGATTTGCCTTGTATTGGTCTGCAGCCATGAGTTGGTTACTTGTGTCTATGAGTCAACATGTTGATGTACTACAGATGCCTACTTGACAACATGCTCCGATTGAGCCGACATTTTCACCTCGTAGCGATGACTTGTTCTCTCAAAGCTCTCATTTATCATATCCCTCTAAGACTCATGCTTTGGGGGGCATCCTATTATACCAAAATCATGTCATCATCATGTGATAAGACCTTTGACATACCTACTTGCCCTTAAATCCCAACACTTGGAGTGGAAACCCATATTGTTTGTCGATTCTACATAAAAATGCTCAGCACCACACCTTCCCCTTTATCCATGAGTGGTACCTTGCTCGCACTGCCTATCCCTTGTTAGCCACAAGTGGTGCCACCGCTTATGGCCCTTAGTCCATTAGCGTTTCTTACCTGAACCCCTCTGTCATTGAAGGAGAAAAGTGGTACCTTGGGTAAAAGGGGAAAAATAGAGGATTCTCAAGGCTTCTAGATCATGAGCCTTGTGTCCTCCCTTATCCCTATCATTGTGGTTCAGTTGAGCTCGAGATCCCCCATCCTAGCATCTTAGAGGCCACCTCATCCACAAATCTCTCAACCATTCCTATCCATTGAGCCTTATAAATACAAGCTCATGCCATGGTTGAGGGGATAACTCTTAAGGTATTGTTATGTTGTTGGATTGATTACTTGGCCCAAGCCATTGGAGAGCATAGAGAGCAAAGTTGGAGCTTATGGGGACGAGAGTGTTTGGTTTCATGGAGATGCATGACAACACTAAGGCTTAATTGGTTGTAAACTTCTCCATTTTATCTTAATGCAAAGCTGATTTCCGTCCCACATTACTGTTGTTGTTTGATTTCACATGTATATGTTGTTAGATTCCTTAGTCACTAACATGAATCAGTAGATTATATTCTGGTAGCTTTAATGTGTTTGCATGTTTAATATGATTGCAGGTACACAGGGTTACTATCGAAGCATCACATTCCAGGTATCTACGGTGTCCAGGGAGGGTCTTCAACCTTTGTCGTTCATTTGTTATGGATCTGAACCATTCAGACCAGTGCAACACCTTACTATCCGCAGAAGGTGAAATATTCCTGATAACAGCTGTGGTGGGCCAGTATGATTCATCTGATACACAGAGAACAATTTTGTAGCTAAGGGGGGAGCATAGACTACATTTTTGAACACTCCATGCTTTAACTTGATAGAACCCTTTCCTTCTGCTCAAATTTGGGTGTCATCACCAATGTGAATGGTCCTGTAGTAGTTTGTAATGAAGAGAATGATTCTCAGGATTCAACCATATTATTAGAGGCTCCTGAATCAATGAGGAAGGCATGTGTTTTTGAATAGCTATCCTTCAGTGCATGGAATCTCTCATCATGATATTCAGTATCTTCCCCAGATTCGATCTTCCTTGTACCTTCAGGGAGGGAAATATTGTGTTGCTCAAGGATTTTTTCCATTTGATCAATGGTCTTCTTCATATAATGACTCTCTGGATGAAAGCCTCTCATATCGTAGGAGCATTTAGCTTTCTCAAATTTCTTGTTTTTCTTCTTGGAAACTGAGGCTCCATCGGAAGTTTTATGACTCTCCGTGGGTTTCGAATCAGATTTCTTGGTCTCCATCCCTTTTTTCTTCCCTTTTTCTTGCGCATTGCTAGAGTATCCAACTAAGAGGTCCTGATTCTTGGAGGCATTGAGCACTCCCATCTGAATCTATTTGTCTTGCTCTTGGATTAATGACTCTGCAAATGCATCTAGAGAAGGAATTTTCCACTTTGGGATGGATACTCTTCTGGAGTGGAATTTGGATACAAAGACTGAGAATTCATAGCCAATCTTTCTCAAAATTGACAGAACAAGCTGCTCATCCTTCCTCTCTATCCCATATTTCTTGCCTTGCAATACTATGGATTTGTATTTCGAGAAGAACTGTTGAATTGTATTGAAGTTGTTGGGATGGAGTGCAATGAGCTAATTCTCTAGAATATGGCCTCTAAGATCATCTTGTTTGCAAAACAAAGATTCAATCTTGTCCCATACTTGCTTCAGAGTTCTGATTCCGTTAAGGTGGAAGAAAATCTTCCTAGAGATGTGGATGCACATGAATCCGAAGGCTTCATCTAATCTATTTAGAAACTTGGATTTCTCAACATATTGTTGGGGTTTGACTTCTCATTCCATTTGCATCCTATATAGGCCTTTGTTGCGCAAGGTTATCTTCATATTTTCCCTCCAATCAATGTAATTGAAGGGTGTAAGGATTCTAGTTGATAAAGCAGCTGAATTCTCCTGAATTCTCCATTTAATTATATGATAATCAACAATATCTTCAAGAGACACGCATGTACCTACAAAATCAATGAAAAATAAACTTAAGTTCACAAACATTTGACAGTTCAAACATTTCCACCTCGACATGTGCACTTTTTCATAGTCCATGCCATGAACTAGATAGAATCCAAAGGGAGCAATGCAATGATTCTAGGAATTATGTGGAAACGCGACTGCTTTTGGTGCAAGCATGGAGGTTTCAGACATTTGTTGCTGTCCTGAACATAGGCTCTGGTACCATGTTAAATTTCATGAACCATAGATCTACAGGAAAAAATGAGAGCTATCTAAAAATAAGTATGCAGTGGAATTATCAAATCAATGTAAACTGAAAAATAGATTCATGACAAAAATTTCAGTTAAATCGGACAAGTATTGCTCAGATTATCATAACATCAATATTAATTAATTAATCAGTAATACAATGGTTGTACAATAAGCATAATTTGAATGCTAAAGATAGGATTCAAATCTACCAACTCTAATTGACGATTTGCTAACTCAGTGTGGAAATATCACAGCTGGAGCTCGCTGGTCTAACTATGGATAACCAAATTAGTTAACAAGAAGTTAGCTAATGAGAGTAGGTGAGAAAAGGAACCCACACTCCCCTGAATCATGGAAATTGGTGCTAGGGAAACTGGTAGTGAACTAACTAGTGTTAACTGGAGCATAATTCATCATGACTGAATACCTACCTACTGACTAAAGGTGGTACTCATAGTAGGTTCCTAAAATGTAGGAATTTGAACCATAGCATTGTTGGCACTAGTGACACCAATGGAACCAATAGCACCAATGGCACCAGTGACACCAATATTCATGGTGACACCAAAACTCTAGAAATGTGATAATGACCACGTAAGCTAGGCTAAATGGATAAATATACTATATGGGTAAAGGGAGGATTAAATTATCCTAACATTCCAAAATCTACAAATGGGATGAAAGTGGTATGAACCTGATATTAAATGGAATATTGGACATCAGTACATCAAATATATATGTGTGGGGTCGAAAATCCCATTACAATTACTCCAAAATTGTCAGAATAACATAGAATGTGTAGGAGGAAGTATGAAGAGTGAATATCATTGAAAGGAGGGCTCCTAACTCTGTTGGATGATCTAGAAATTAGATGAATAAGACATCAAGACCTACAAAAAAAAATATTCAATGGTTTCACTGAAATTAGAAACCAAAACATGAAATCCACTAGCTAAGGTGCACACCACCCAAGGCTTCAGTTGAGGCACACCACTTAACACTAAGACCAATCTCTCAAACTCAAAAAAAACAATGACCAAAATTTGGAAGAGGGGTACACTCTCCTTCCTATATAGGAAAGTTAGCTTCATTCCCAAGCCACCTTGACTAGTGCACCCTCATGGATGAATGGAGAAACTTTCCCACTTGCTTGTTTTTTCCCTGACATAGCTTTTCATCTTTTTGGAAACTACGCCCCAATACTTTTGTCAGACTTTCCTTTACTTATTTAGAAGTTGTGCCCTCTTGCCTTTTTTACTGACTTGCCTCTTTCTCATTTGGAAACTGCAATCTCCAAAATTTTCATGCTTTTTACCCTGATAGCTTTTCTATAGTTTCCTCCTTTGTCCTCGCTTTTCTCTTCTGACTGATTTGGCAGGATTCTATATTTTTGCTTGAGTTCTTTTGGCATTTTCTTGATTAGCTCTGACTTGCATTTTCTAGTTGACAACTCTTGGTCCACTTGGAGTCTTACACCCTACTTGACACCTAGGGCATGAATTAGCATAAAAATTATTAAAAACATCAAAATTATTAATTAAAATTAGAACTTGCACCCTAGTCTAGTATTTGTGTTTTTATAATTATTTATTTACAACATAACCCCTCCTAGGATATAATCACTAGGGGTTAGAACACATATCACCATGGTCACTTGGGAGGGACATTACATTTCTCCCTTCCCAAATTTGATTGTCCTCAAGCAATTGATTTCAAGATGTTGCAGCACTTGTTCATTTTCCCATGTGGAATCCTCACTAGGTATCCATTTCCACAAGACTAAATATTCCTTGATGGTTTTGTTTATGAGTTTCCTTTCTCTGGTCTACAATATTGGATCTGGTGTCAAAATTAAATTCCCTTCATCATCCAAGGAAGGAAGTTCTGCTGAAACTATTACTTGTTTCCCCACTGCCTTATTTAAACATGAAACATGGAAAACATTATGCACCTTACTATTTTTCAGGAAGATCCAGTTCATAAGAAACTTCACCTTCTTTCCTCACTATTTTATATGGACCATAGAACTTGGGTTTTAACTTTTCAACTCCTTTTCCCTTCAGATTTGATTTTCTGTAAGGCTGCAATATTAAATATACTCACCCATTCTCTTGAAAATGCCTATGAGTTATGTTCTTATCTGCATACATTTTCTACTGGTTTTGAGCAGTCTGCAAGTTTTTCTTGAGTGCCTTCAGGATGTTTTGTATTTCTTGGATACAGTCCTTAGCTTTTGGTGCTCTACTTTCTCCAAAAAATTGATCCACATAATTTTTTCCTTCATATCCATACAAGACCTTGAATGGAGGCATGCCTATCAACATATGAGAAGTAGTATTATAGCATAATTCTCCAATATGCAACCATCTAATCCATGTCTTTTGTTGTCCTATCACATAATTTCTGAGATAACCCTCCAACCATTGATTGAACCTCTCATTTTGACCATCAATTTGGGGATGATAAGTTGTGCTGAGATTTAATTTTGTCCCCACTAGTTTAAACAATTCTTTCCAAAAAGCACTAGTAAACTTACTATCTTTGTCACTGATTATTATCTTTGGCAAGCCATGTAATTTGAATATTTCTTTAAAAAAGAGTTTAGCAATTTGAGCTCCTGATATGGTAGAAGGAACAACAAAGAAGTGTCCAAACTTGGTCAATCAGTCGGGCCACAACATATATTCAATCCTTACCTTGCACCATGGGTAACCCAGTGATGAAGTCCATTAAAATGCTTTGCCATTTTATATTTGAAATAGGTAGTGGTTGAAGTAGACCAACTGGATGTGTGTGCTCTAATTTATTCTGCTGGAATATGTTACATTATCTCACATATCTCAGTCCATCATATTTGGATCCTTTCCATAAAAATATCTCCCTAATATACCCAGGATGCCCTGCTAGTGCTGAATCATGGGAAACTTCCAAAATATTATTTCTTAGATCTGATCCTGGTGCTAAGTAAATCCTATCATTGTAGTAGATGATCCCATCCACTATTTTGTACATGTCATCTCCAACTGCTCCATTGATAATTTCACATGCAAATTGATTTTTGGAGTATTCTAAAGATAGTTTCTCTTTCCAGCCTCCAGGGATCTCCATAGCAGCAAAGGATGGTTTTCTTGACAATGCATCTGCTATTACATTCATCTTTCCATTCTTGTACTCTATATCAAATTCATAATATTGAACTTTACTTACCCATTTATGATGCCTTCCATTAAGCTCTTTGGGTCAAGAAATGTCTCAAGCTATTGTGATCAATTTTGACCACAAATTTACTACCCACCAGATACTATCGAACTTTCACCAAGGCATGCATTATGGATTGCATCTCTTTTTAATAGATGGAATAAATTCTTTTGTGGGGATTCAAATTTCTAATCTTGAAGGCAATTGGGTGCCTATTTTGCATCAGTACTGCTCCAATACCTTCCCCAAAGGCATCACACTCAAGCACGAAAGGTTGAGTGAAATTAGGTAGAGCTAGAATTGGCAGTTGCTCATGACTTTTTTCATCTTCTCAAAAAAAAATTCAGCTTCCTTTGACCAACATAAAGCTTCCTTTTTGGTGAGATCAGTCAAGGGTGCTGATAGTTGAGAAAATTCCTTGACAGACTTCCGATAGTAAGTGCAGCTTCCAAGGAATCCTCTCAATTCTGTGACACTCTTGGGGCTTGGCCAATCAGTGATTGTGTGGATCTTTTCCATGTGGAACTTCACCCCCTTTGGCCCAATTACATGACAAATATACAACTTCTCAGTCATCGTGTAACAAACATAAATAATAACAATAAACAACAACACCAACAACAACAATAATAATAATAATAATAAACACCAACATATATATAAAATAAATAATAATAAATAATAATAATTAAGAATGTATTTATGAAAAGACATGACTCTTAATGAAAGGGTATTTCGCCAAAATATAAATAGCGGGCCCTCCATTGTAATTTAGACTTATCCATCAATTTATTCATATTTTATTATCTACAGATATGTGGGTTATTTCAGAAATTACTTAATTGAGAATATCCAACTATGGAAGTTACAGTGGTATCAGAGCTATACGGACCTTGGACAACATTATTTACACCTTGTGTAGATTTGGGTTTCCCCAAAAAAATAGGACTTTGTCCTTAAAAAATATAAAATAAAATAAAAATAAAAAAAAGGTAAAAGTAACCCCCCCCAAAAAAGAGGTAAAAGAAAAGAAAAGAAAAGAAAAGTTAAAAAAGAAAAGATAAAAGTTAAAAAAAGAAGGCAAGAGTGAAATCACATGTGGTTTCTTAAAGTGGGTTTGGGTTTGAATATAAAACGTGCATAATAATAACTACAAATAAGTAAGTGAGATTTGAACCTAGGTGGGGAGGTAACACTTATTCCTCCCAACCACCCAATCTACTCGCATTTTACAAAACTATTGAGAAAGAAAAAGAGAAAAAGAAAAGAAGACAAAAGTGAAGTAAAAACACAGTCACAAACAATGGCACCTACATATTCGGAAATGAAGTCACAGCTACAAACAAGAGTGTATGAGTTAGAGCAATATAAAGTGATAAATAAAAGTATACAAGCTGACATTGAGACGCAGAAGTGGTTGAAAGTGTGGAGAGACAACGAGAATCATCGCTTATGGAATCAAAATCGACAACTAGAACGAACCATAAATGATAACAAGAAAATGTTATCTAATCAGGATAAAGAAATATCATGTTTAAAAATTCATAATCAAAACTTAGAAGATGAGATCAGAAAGTCAAAAAATGACAACAAATCACCATATGGATGTGATAATGAATTAGAAGAAGAAATAACGCATCTAAACAAACTCATCATGGAAAAAGATGCTGAATTGGCACAACTCCAGATGAAGTTAGAAAATCAAGAAATAGAGTTATGTCATCATAAACATCAAAAAGAAAAACTCTAGCAGCAGTATGATGACAGTAAGAAGACACATAAGTTAGAACTGATAAAAGTCAACAAGATGTTATCAAGCAATTCCAAAGAAATTTTCAGATTAAGAAATCATAACAAGACACTAGTCACAAAAATTAAGAAGTTAAAAAGTAGTCAGAAGACAGAACAATCTACGGAAGACATTGAAGGAAAAATTCTAGACAACCAGGAAGAAAATCATTGTAATAGAAGGCATAATGAAGATCTTAAGGAACAACTTAAGAAGTCTGAAGATGACAGAAAATCACATGTAGAAGTGATTAAGAAGTTTCAAAATGATAACATGCAGTTAGAAAACAAGTTGGAAAAGATACAGAACGAAACCTTAAAACCTCAAGAGACAAAAATACAACTTTATGCTAAGATCAATACTAAAAAAATGAAACTCGTAAAAGAAAATGACATTGTGAAAATTCCATATCGACACCCCAACCATAAAAACAGATATTCTAAAAAGTGGGAAATGTCGAAAGATAGCGGTACCAATGTGATCAAATCTCCTAACGATAGATCAATATGGAATGCCAATAGTCCACAACAAATCAATTTGGGATGGATTGATTCGTCCACATATCAGAAGTTGTGCTCAACTCTTAGTAGTTCGTATCGACATGTTTCGCCATCTGCGACACCACAAAAAATGATGCAAAAACATTATAAGGATTTGAGGACAAAGCCTTTCTAAGGGAGTGGCAATGTAACAAACTTAAATAATAACAACAAACAATAATAATAATAAACATCAACATATATATAAAATAAATAATAATAATTAATAATGTCTTTATGAAAAGACATGACTCTTAATGAAAGGGTATTCTGCCAAAATATAAATAACGGGCCCTCAATTGTAATTTGGACTTATCCATCAATTTATTCATATTTTATTATCTACAGATATGTGGGTTATTTCAGAAATTACTTAATTGAGAATATCCAACTATGGATGTTACACATCCCAAACTCGCATTTGGACAACTTTGCATACAAGGACTGGTATCGAAAACTGGTTAGTACAACTTCCAAATGTTGCACATGTTCTTTCCATTTTTTACTATATACTAAAATATCATCAAAAAATACCAACACATACTTACGAAGCTGCTCCCTGAATACCATGTTCATGCAAGATTGAAATGTTGCAGGTGCATTAGTAAAGCCAAAGGGTATGACTAGGAATTCAAAATGGCCATAATGATAGCGGAAAGTTGTTTCATGTATGTCTTCTTCTCTCATCCATATTTGATGATATCTAGAACGAAGGTCAATCTTGGAAAAAAAAAATTCCCATGCAGCTCATCCATTAATTCATCAATCCTTAGGATGGGGTACCAGTTCTTAATGGTTCTTTTATTAATATCTCTATATTCTATGCAAATCCTCAAGGTCCCATCTTTCTTCTTCACTAGCACCACCGATGAAGCAAAATAATTGGTACTGGGTCTAATTGGCCCCAATTCCAACAGCTCCTTTATGGTCCTTTTAGTTTCATATTTCATCCTTTTGGGATGCTTGTAAGGTTGAATCATGATAGGAAGTGTCCCTGCCTCCAATTATATCACATGCTCAACCCCTCTGTCTGGTGGTCTCTCGGGAGGAAGATCTCCAAAAAAATTCCCATACTTTTTTAACAGTACCTTAATGTCCTTGGGATGTTTAGAAATGTCTATGGATGATCCTTGGACAAAAATCAAACATTCAACATCCAAATCTATGTCTTCATGTCTTAAGATAGATCTCATGTTGTCGGAAGAGACCAACTGATTTGGGTAAGTGTTCATTCTTGTCAAAACAACTTGTTTCCCATCAGAACCTTTAAACTTCATTTTCGGAACTTGGTAGTTCACAATATTCTCACCAATGTAAAATAACCATTGTACTCCCAACACTACATTGGTTTCAGCCACATTCACCACATAAAAATTTTCAGTAATTGTATAGTCCCAATGGTCACTTGCAGCTTGGGAATCCATTTTGTGCAGTCCATGGAGTGATTCCCACAAGTTATGACAATGAATCCATTAAAGGATTTGGTGGGAAACTGTATTTTCTCCACCATTGCAGTGTCAATGAAATTATGGGTGGCTCCTCCATCCACCAAATGAGTGGCTCTCTTCCCTTGGACTACTCCTTTGAACCAAAGGGTATGAAATCTAGGTACTCCAAACATAACAACAATTTTTCCTGTATGTCGTTGTGGTTGCTCCTCCTCTTCAGTTGATTCAAAATTTTATTTTGCATCTATTGGCTAGTCAACATCCTCTCCTTCATCTTCACTTTCAGAAAAAGAAAAAAAAAAAAAAAAAAAAAAAAAAATTTTTAAANAACATGAAAAGCACAACTTCTTTATCTTGAATTCATCTCTATCTTTAGAGAAGTTGTCCCTCTTGAAATTTCTAGTGGGACCCTTTTGGAAAGGTCTCTTATCCTTGAATCTTGAGGAAAAATTACTCTTTGGTGGGAATTTGGTTTTCAAGATAGCATCTTGAAGATCTCGAGTCTTGTCCATGACATCTTGTAGTGTAGAAGGTTGATGAGCTTTAACCGGACCTTTAAGTGGATCTGCTAGTCCTTCGGTAAACAACACAACTAGGTGGGATTCTGCCACATCATTCATCATGACGACCACCTTTTGAAATTATGAAATGTAAGCCTCTTGTGTTCCTAGCTACTTTAATTGAGCAAGATCCCTGAATGACATATCATGATCTCTTCTATCAAATCTGTTCACCCAATTTTCTGGTGAATTCTTCATAAGTGGTCATGATATCATGTCCCAAAGTTCTTTACCCATGAAACCACCAATCACTTGCATCTCCTTCCAAATGAAGTGTGGCCATCCTAATAGCATTTCTCTCCACCATAGGATTTAACTGAAAATAACTATCTAGGTTTTGTACCCATGAGTTAACAATGCATTTTGCATATCCATTAAAATAAGGAAGGGATATTTTACCTATGGTTCTCTGCAATTCAAAATTTTGAGTAGGAATTTTGTTACCTCCTTTGTATTTGACCTTCTCTTGATAATCACAATAATCTATAAAGTTCAAATGTCTTTTTAACTCATCACTGAAATCCATGAATTTTGTGAGCCAAACTTCTATTGGTGTGACTCCTTCAAATGGTACTTCAACTTCCTCCACCCTATGCTCCAGAAATTTTGGCATATTAGACATTGGCATCTCTTTGAATTCAAGTGGTATATTATGGGGTCCAGTCTTAAAGAGGATTTGCTCCTTGAATACCTTCTTCTCCTCTTGGTGGGAACCACTACTACCACTACCCCTTCTTTCTTGTCTACTAACCTAAAGAGAATGTCTCTGGTTTCTGTTTGTACTTGGGTGAATTTCTCCATAAATTTCAGCATGTTCTATGAAAAAATTTCATCCTTTTCTTCTCTACTTATACCTCTATCATCCATGTTTCCTTTTACTCCCTGAATGTTCCCTTGAATGGAACTGACCTCCTCTTCTTCAACAATGAAATTAAATATCTTCAGGGTTTTTGTTCCTTGGAAGGGGGTCCCTTTTGGTACTCATCAAGGTAATTTAATAGCAGGTTCATAGGACCATTATCTGATACCACTATAATGAACCTAAGGAATATTTCAGGTTCACTAACTCTATGCAATTAAGCTTCAAACAACTAGTTGACTAGTGGGAAATTTATCAAGTAAAAAGAGGGAAATATACCGGGATTTACAGGTAATATCAAAAGGATACTAAATTTTCAGATTCCCAAGCACCTATATGTTGGTCCATTTTAGGTTTCGAACATCATCCAGGCTGAAGTCTACTACCAGGCTTCTTAGAGTCCCAACCGGTACAAATTGAAATCTTTACAAGCGGTTTCTAAGCAACAAAAGGCTAAGAGGAACTTAGGAGGGTTCTAGAAATATATTTAGGATGTTAAAAACATTAATTCCAGGTTTATAACATATTTTAACAGTAAAAAATCATCCTAAGGGTCGCAATAGGAAAACTAGTCACTAGGACTATGCAGCAAGCTAAACTTCTGTGATTTCTAAACACAGGAAAGGGGTTACTAAGCTTCAGTATCAGACATGAGATATCATAATTATCATTTTATTAAAATTTCAGAACATAAATGAAAAAAAATGAATATTTTTATATTGACTATTTAACTCAAACTGGAAAACTAGTCCATTTTTCATTGAAATCTAGGCAGGGTGTGAAAGATATTTATGAAAATTAATAAAAACAAGTTTAGAATGTTATAAAAAATTTAGAGACATTAAATTAAATCATAAAATATGAGTGAGGGTCGAAATTCATCTCTCTAGGATCTTAGAGATAGTCTCTTATAGTCAAAACCCCCATAGAATGGCTTTGGAGCTAGGAAACTAAGTAGAATTGAATCTCGACCCTTCTAAACTCTGAAAATGGGATGAAAATGGTATTAACATGATATTAAATGGAATATTGGACATAATTACATCAAATATACATGAGTGGGTTCTAAATTCCCATTACAATTACTCCAAAATTGTCAAAATAACATAGAATGCATAGGAGGAAGAGACACGAGTGCATATCACTGAAAGGAGGGATCCAAACTCTATTGGATGATCTATAAATTATCTTAAAGAGACATAAGGACCTGAAAAAAAACTTTTCTAATGTCTGCACTAACATTAGAAACCAAAACATGAAATCCACTGGCTAAGGGGCACACCACCCAAAGATTCAATTGAGGCACGTCACTTAACCATTGAGAGCAATCTCTCAAACTAAAAAACACAATGACCAAAAGTTGGAAGAGGGGTGTTCTATCCTTCCTATATAGGAAATATAGCTTCATTCCAAATCCACCTTGACCAGTGCGCCCTCATGGATGAATGGAGAAACTTTCCCAATTTCTTGCTTTTGCCTTGACATAGCTTTTCATATTTTTGGAAACTGCACCCCAGTGATTTTGTCAGAATTTCCTTCACTTCTTTAGAAACTATGCCATCTTTCCTTTTGATTGACTTGCCTCTGTCTCTTTCAGGAAATGCATCCTCCAAAATTTTCATGCTTTTTTCCCTGACAACTTTTATGTAGTTGCCTCTTTTGTCCTAGCTTTTGTCTTATGACTGATTTGACAAGCTTCTATATTTTTGGTTGATTTCTTTTGGTGTTTTATTGATTAGATTTGAGTTTCCTTTTATATTTGAAAACTCATGTTCCACTTGGCCTCATGTGCCCTCCTTGACACCTAGGTCATGACTTAGCATAAAACTTATTAAAAACAACAAAACTATTAATGAAAATTAGAACTTGCATCGTAGTCTAGTATTTGTATTTTTTATGATTATTTATTTACAACATAACCCCTCCTAGGCTAGAACCACTAGGGGTTAGAACACATATCACCATGGTCACTTGGGAGGGAAATTTCAATAACTTGTCACAAGATAGTGCTAGAAATACTGGTATGGGGACATCATCGACTGGGAGATAGTGGAAAAACTCTGCATATGGAAATCAACAACAGGAACCACATCTCACACTACTCCATCTATAGCATAGCAGTAGAAGGTTTGATACATCCTTAATTGGTGGCTTCTTCACCCAAACATGTGCTAGGGAGTGGATCCACCATGATGCTACAAGGTCTTGAAGGATCGTACACCGGTGGACCAAGGAACTTCTAGTAATCATCATCTTCCATAACTTGTTATTTTCTTCCAAGAGAGTGAAGATATCATAAGAAACCGTAACCTGAGGATATGGAGCACTCAACATTTCTTTATATTCTTTTGTTTCTTCAAATAAGGCTTCTTGGCCTTCATTTCATGGAGAAACTTCATCTTCTGCTTCAGGATTTCCTTCATCTTTGTTCATAAGGGCTGTGACATCATTTACCAGGTCTTAAACAATGGTTTCTTCAAGTAAACCTTCTGAGATTTTATCTTCTTCATTAAGGAATTCTTCATGCTTTTCTAGGACATGTTCACTGATATCCGTATGATCTGGATTTCCTCCTTTATAGTGGGATCCCACTAATTGCATAATGCCTCAATCATTTGTAGAAAGGAATATATCCCCTTAGGAAGGAGTCCATCATACTACATAATGGTATCCTTGTATGTGATATCTCATTCCACAAGAACTTATTTTAACTTTGTAACGTTTGTTGTAACGTTATCTTCACCCTTGTGGAATGTTGGAATATATTTAAGACAATGATGTTTATCAAACTTATTAAGGTATCTTGGAATGTTTGAGAAATCAAATGGATCGAGAATCCCCATATATTCTAACTGATATTGCTTGCCTTGAATTGAAATATATTTATATTTTCTTCAACGGAGTCGCCTGCAAAGTTATCCTTTACTAAAATTTTCTCAAAGCAAAGCTTACCTCTTGGTCTTGTTCTTGTAGAGCACTTCTTTTGATTTTCTTCCGTGGGAGTCACCAGGAGAGACCTATCAAGTTGTACTAAACAAATATCCCCAAGTACAAAAATAAGAACACACCTGATTAATGGAGGAGGTGTCTTTAATCGGAGTCGCCATGCAAACCTACAAAAGTAGTCTTCAAAGAAAAATATGATGATATCAAAAAAATACTTACCTTGAGATGATAAACACCCGATTGGAGTCTCACATTTTCATAACGCCCCCCACATTTAATCCTCTTTCCATTGGCTATCATAATTTTAAAGTTGGGCATTGAGTGGACATAACAATGGGGTTCTTCAGCCTCTCATTAGTAAATAAAGTTGTGGGTGCTTCCATTATCAACCAAAACTACCACTTTGCGGTGTTTGATGTAGCCCAGAAGTTTCAAGGTTTTTAGGGATGAAATATCATATAAAGCATGAAGAGATATTAGTGATTCTTCTTGATCAACTTCATGCTCTAATTCTTCTTTAATGGGAGTAGTTTGGTCAACATCCTCAATATTAGGGGTATCTTCCGTAAAATGTATTTGGAATGGATAGGAGTAGCCACATCATTTTGAAATAACTTTTTTCCTTACATTTATGACTAGGATCGTAGTTTTTGTCACAGTTATAATAGAGTCCCCATATTTTCCAATCTGTCATTTATGTTGGAGACAACCTTAGTACTTTCAAGGGAGGAGAACAGATTTTTCTTGAGGAATTGACATATGTATTCCATGAGCAAGGAATGAAAGAGGGATTGTTGGTTTGTGCATTTATTACAGACTCTATTTCTAGAGCCCTCTAAGATGCCTCCAACCATGTAGCAAGGCGTTGCATTCTAACTTGTGCTTGCATTTCCTCCTTGAGGATACAAACTAAACCTTCTTTATAGAAAGAATCTCTTAAGTTCTTTGCATGGATGGCTAATTTCCCAAAGGCTTATGTACAACCTACGATTGATCCTATTTGCGTAGCTCGATAAGTCATCCCAACTAGTGAGTAACTGACACATAATGATCATGGAGAGATTTAACAATAAACTCCGAGGAATGTAGTGCCCATATTCTTTTCTATGCCAATCCCACATGTTAGTACCAATATTGTAATGATAAATTTTCCTATCTTCTCTAAAAGAAATCAAGTCAGTTTGGTCTAGTTTAAAACTAGTTTATGATTAGTCTCTTAAAATTCTTGACAGCCCTTTAAAATAGGTATTTTGTGAGTCATATCCATATATTGAGTCAGGTTTTTCATAGAATAATCTTTGTTTCCCACAGGCACAATCGAAAGATCAAGAATTTTTTCTTTGGATACATGTGTGGAAAACCTGTAAGTGGTAATGTGTACTCTATGTACGTTTCACACTTCAAAGTTGAGTCCATCTTCAGGAGTGAAAGTGTCTCAATGGAGTAAGAGGAAGAAACTAAGACTAGATTGCACTTTAGTATTGAAAAATGCTAAACCTCCTAAACCTAATATCAACAAGAATGAAGTGTGAGCCTTGAAGGACCTGAAATCAAACAATGAGATAATAATTGTGAAAGATGATAAGGGAAATGGAACCGTTGTGATGGATGCGCTGGGAGATGAAGCTAAAATGTATGAACACCTTTCCACGGGTATAAACTATAGAAAATTATAAAATACCCCACTATAAGGATTATTAAGGAGCTTAAAAATGCCATTGAAAAATCCACTCTTGTTGAAAACATGAAGAAGAAGCTCATTCCTAAAAACATTTCCATCCCTAGGATATATGGTCTGTCCAAAATCCATAAGGAAGACACCCACCTAAGCCCATTTGTGAACACAATTGGGTCACCAACCTACCCGCTAGCAAAATACTTAGCAAAAACCCTAAAACCGTTGGTAGGCTAGACATTCCCCACATCAAAATTTCTTCTCATTTTGTCGAAGGCATCAAGAATATATGAGTATAAGAAAGTGACTTATTGGTAATATTTTATGTGATTTCTCTTTATACAAAATTTCCGGTTGAAGATGCCATCAAGGTTATAAGGGAAATCACAAATGAAGAAACAACTAACCTGGTCAAGATATCCCTAAAATCAACATATTTTATTTTTCCGTGGTGAAATATATGAACAAATGGATGGTGTTGCAATAATGTCATCTCCTCTATCACCTATAATTGCTAATATGTATAAATATAGGTTTGATAAAATGGCCATTAACTATTTTCCTTTGAAACCCAAAAGAATGGAAAATATTCAAGGATGACACAAATATTTTTTGGCCACATGGAAGAGAAAATATAGATAAATTTCTCATACATTTGAATAGCTTGTTGGAGCACATAAAATTCACAATGGAGATTCAAGATAATAATTGTATTCCATTCTTAGATGTCCTCATCTTGAAAAGTATAGATGGTTCTTTTACACATCACGTATATCAAAATAGGATTGACATAGACAAATACTTACATGCTGAATCACACCATCACCCCTCCCAAAAGCTTTGTATTCTACATACTCTTGTGCAGATTGCAATTAGAGTCTTTAATGCTGACCACCTTAATGAGGAATTTCAACATCTCTTCAAAATATTACAAGAAAATGGTTATAAAGATGATGACATTAAGAGAGAATTTAAGAAGGCACAATGAATTAAATTGAGAAATCAAATGAATCAAAGTGAAGGTGGAGACAAAGGAATGGTGGTTCTTCCATACATCAGGGGGATAATGGACAAAAGAAACAAAGTTCTAAAAAAGAAATATATTAAGACTGTCTCTCCCCTCCGAACTCCTTAATAAATTTATCGGATAAATCTAAAGACCCAATCGATCCAAAGCTATGGAAATGAATCTATTGTATCTTGTGCTCATGCGGTGAGGTGTCCATAAGAGAGACTGGTCACTCAATAAAGACCAGAATAAAGGAGCATTGCATAGATATCACACATGGAATAATCAAGAACTCGGCCATTACTGAGCATTCCCATAAAAGGAACCATCATATATGCATTGAAGACACAAAGGTAATCGCCATTAAGGAATGTTACAATAAGAGACAGATTCACAAATCTCTCGAGATTGAAAAGAACCCTAGGAACTTCAATAGAGATGATGGTTTGATCCTAAGCACATCATGTAAACCAATTATACACAACTAAGGAAAAAAAAACATCCATAAATAGCCAAAACTAATGAAAATTCCTAGCCAAAATTGGTTGGGTTCAAAAAATGATGTTTTGATTAGTTATAGGAAGTCTTAAGCCTCTTACTCCATTGAGAAACTTTCACTCCTAAAGATAGACTCAACTCTGAATTTTGAAACGTACGTTGAGTACAAATTACCAATCACAGGTTCTCCACACATGTCTCCACAGTATTCCACTTGTGAAAACCCAAATATAAGTTTTCCTTTACTAAGGTTCATGTTGTCAGATGTATATAGTAGCTGGGATACCATTGTTCTTGAGCAGTCATGGGCATGTTTTTGAGATAGTCCTTTAATTTTAGATTAGCAGATGATGAGATTCCAATTGATGACCACTCTCATTCGGTGGATCCAAATCATTCAGTTTGATTAGTTCCATGTCATGATTGAGTCTCATGACCCCATATTTGATGACTAAGTTATCTATTTTCATGATCCAAAGCATATTTTACGACAGTTCCCATATGTACAATAGTAGCAGTGTTTCAGTTCCTTTCAGATTGTTCAGATCAGATGCAGGTATATGACCCAAGTGATATATGGATTGGAACATATGGATTTTGGTTATGCTATGTTGTTTATTTTAGTAGAGAGACTTGATTGATAGTGTTTGTATGTTGGGAATATTTTATTGATTTTTATTTGAATCTAAAATATAATTGATCTAGTTGTTATGTCCAAGAAATTATTTTATTATATACTCATTGGTCATGCCCTACTCTTAGTATGGATTTGGTCATTTCCCTTTAGGGACACAACTTGCTATCCTTGGCATCATCTTCATTGTCTCCATCCATTCATTTCCTTCCCTTCTTTTTGTTTAACCCTGACTTGTAACTTGACTAGTGACATCTAGGATTCCCCCCACCTTCACCTCTACTCTGGAATAAGTCTCCATGTTTAAATTGTGTCTCGATAATGGTTTATGTGATTTTCATCACAGGGATTGTCTTCCTCTAGGTATTTAACACAAGTAATATTTACCAAAAGTGTCTTTAGACACTAAGGCATCATAACTTAAATGCTTTATCTAAATTAATTCCTAGCCAACAAAACAAAATTGTTTTTAAACATTATTGCAAATAGAATATAAATTAATCCAATTTCCAAGAGACGAGCACTCATCCTTTATATGATGTGAGGTTGTTTTCCCCAAAATGGAAACAGGGTGGTCACTCCATCACACCTATGGACGATGGCGAGAAATGGAGGTCATACCGAGTCATTATCTGAGGCCAACTAGGATATTCAGGGCACCTACTCTTCGAGGATTGTCACGTACCCTCCCATCCGAGAGGACGCAACCACAAGTTGTTGCTATCATTTAAGCGGGGATCTAAGCCCCATGAACATAATAAAATAAATGCATTGAACATAAAAAATTCACAGATGCCTAATGAAATGCAATCTACATCGGAATCAAATACATTCATCAAAGAATTCAACATGTTCATATAATTCATTAAAACAAATACAGATGAAGAGGTTAAATACACAAGAAATACTTATCTTGACAAGAAGCTTGTCCTGCAACCAGCTGTGTCGCTACAACATTCCACCCAACCATAGGCCATTGTGCTCATCAATCTCTCAGTAGCACTTCCACCCTCGAGCTAGGCATGATTCCTACAAGGAATAAGGGAACTACAGTATGCTCACACATAGCCAAAGACATATAAAAATTCAGCCAAGCCAAAGCTACATTTGGGTTTATCAGGCTTCTAAGGAGGTGGAAGGTTGAATAGCTAAGCTAGTGAGCTCAACCATAGAGCTACGGAAACCTACACAAGATCTGGCTTGGTTTTCACAACACCTACACACCCAACACAAGGAAGCATCCCCTTCTCTGCTGCACAATACCTCAGGTTATGCCTTCCCTTCTAGTGCTCTTCAGGGTGTGCAAGAAAGAATAACCAGCCCCCCCTTTATCTCTCTGCGGGTTTCCTCTATGCACTAGGTTTATCAAGCCAATTATGCCCTCTTCCACTCCTATGGTTGAGACCAACCAAGGATATACAAAACAATAAGCATAAGTGTGCACATAACAACAACTACACATGTTGGGTATGAAGGAAAAACGGTTTACAACCAAAAAATGAATTGGTAAATGGGGAAATCAACCCCTGGGTGAGCAACCCAAATTCAACAACGATTTAGAGGATTCACAGAGGAAAAAACAACCTCTACAAACCCCCATCTCATGGATTCGAATTTAGAAAACGTCTGCTGACTTTGTGTGGAAAAAAATGACCCCTTCAAAACCCTAAAACATGGATCTTTGTTACTCTTCATGGGGTCCACACGTCCTAACATTCCTCATTTTGGGTGTTTTGATTTACTTTGAGGGGCCATGATTTGGTCATTGGTCACATTTTGATGATACATTTATATTTTATGTGATGATGTGCCATTGGGTCATGCTAGTGAAGGATAAATTGGCCTCCTAGCCCCACCATGTGCTTTATGTCTTGTTCCTAGTCACTTGTTATGTGATGTGTCCCCCTTGGGCGTCTGAGTGAGTGTGCCCCCTCTATTTTTGAGTTGATCTATGTGTGATGTACTTGGCTAATATTATCTGTTGATTTGATTTTATGTATATTTTGATATCAATCGTCTATACTTTTGAGGCTAGGGATTTTGTATCGAGAGATCTATATGGTAAGATGCTCTCTCATTATAAAGGGTACCTCTATCGTCCTAGATAGGATACCTTCAGTGGGTAGCTACAGTTTGTGTGATAATAGTTCCAAAATTTCAGTAGCACTTCTTATACAGGAAGATCAAAATTTGCTACTATAAGTTCCAGTAGTACCTTCCACACACAAAAAATGAAAAGTGATGTCAGAAATTTTGTAGGTGATTGTTTTCACAATAAACTTATAATGCATTTTCTGAGCCATTGGAGCCTAACTTCAAATATATACAAAATAGGATTTTTCGAGAACAAGCCCAATTAGGTACAATGTGTGTAGTTTCCCTAACTGAGAAATGGTATAGGAGTTGCATGTGGATATTTGGACAATTTTTTCAATATTTTGTGTATTTCAATTTTCTAAAAACATACAGTGAAAGAAATAATTCAAGATTTGAAGGAGTTCAACCCCGACAGTTCGTAATTCCTTGTGATGGATGATATTTTCTAACTATTATTGATTTTATTGATAGACTTTTATTCCTAACAGCTTCTAATAGCTCATAGGATGCATTTTCTATATAAATATTCTCATTTGAAACTAGAGAAAGAGACCTTCCTTTTGGGAAGAGATGGATGGAGAGTACTGAAACTCTATCATTTTGTATTGCATATTGGGTGAAAATCCCTCTGTAAACATGACATTATCAAAGATTCTTGAGGGTTTTATTACCATATTGTAAATCTCTTTGTTTACAATTTACCTTCTTCTTCTCATTTGAATGAAATAGCAGGTTTTTAAGAATTAGAAACTCTTCATAATTTATGGATTCCTAAGTAATTGAGTTTCATTGCAATTGCCCATGATTTATGAGTTCATTCAAGTGTTTTATAACTAGTTTTTAGAAAATATTAGTGTTAGTTGAATATTCATTATTATGCATTTCAAAATTGATATAGGATAGCTCATATCTTAAATTCATATTTGTCTTCTCTTATTCTTCCACCTTCACAATGTAATTACGCCTATGTGGTAACAAGCTTGATTTCCTTTGATCCATGAAATGTCATAATACGTTTAACTGCACACCCAATCTGTAAGATCGATTTTAGTATCCAGAAACATCAACCATAACTCAATACAAAAAATCATTATCAACTGAGGTGCCTAAACTTTGCATTATTGCAATCTAGTGCATAATTTAGGACTAAATTTTTTGGGTGCCATTACCGAGGATGAAATTGAATATATTTTCCATAGGTTTATTTTTCAGTGTTTTAATTTGGTTTTTGAAGGTGAACAAAGATCAATGTTTCCATTTAGACTATATATCTTTCACCTGGTGACTCTACTAAGTAGTTTTGGATTCAAAAATGGTTGGAACAAGAGAAAATCCTCGGTCTCCCAATGTTTCAGCTAATTCAAATCCAAAGAAGTTGTTAAGAATAACATAGTTTCAAGTGAAGTCCACAACATCATCTTCAAGTATTCTTGTGACTCCTTAGTCTTTTTCCTAGTCAAAGGGTAGAAGACAAAGAAATCACTTACCTAGGTCATCCCTTAAAAGATTTATCACCTCTTTTTGAAGAAGAAAAGAAACAAGTTATGACATAATTTATACCTTTACCTTAAATCAAGGAACTTGAAGGTGATACAACTAATTTTAATTTTTTTGTTAATCCACTTGCGTAAGAAGAACTTAAAGAAGAATCTGTAGATTCATAGGAAGTTAATTTTGAAAAGTTTATGATCCTTGTAACAATTCCTACTTTTACATCTTATAAAGTACAGGTCTTCCCAATTATGGCTAATCAACATCCTAATATGATGGACTCTATCATTGTTGCAAGGTATGCACCTTTAGTTTTGCATCAGAACCTCTATGCATTTCCGAGGGGTGATTATCCAAAATACTTGCCTAGGTTCAATGGTGAGGAGGAGGTTACAATAGAGGAGCATCTGGTAGTGTATTATAGTTTTGAAGATCACCATAACATTGAACATGCAAATGTTTGGATGCAGTTGTTAATGATTTTTGTACCTAGAAAAGTGTTTCCCTAGTGATTTTTTCCTAAGTCATTAAAAGGGGAAAATTAAAGTGACCCTTGCAATTAATAACTTGAGATGAGTTTTAATTTTCACTTTAGATAATAAAGTGAATTTTTGATAAATTTAAGTGAGGTGAGTGAAATTAATTTTGGAGAGAATTAAAAGTGCATTTAATTGCATCCATCCATCTAATTCATTTTGGGCCCTTGGATTATATGACTATTCAACTTCTTCATTTAGACACCAAAAAGGCAAGGGAAGGCATTTGAGTCTCATTCAGTTTTTCATGAGAGTTGGAGACCACAGAAGGAGAAAAAATGTAGGATGAGAGAGGAGAACAGAGGGAACGTTTCCCATGACCATACAGCAACAGGAATTACATTTCCGTACAACACGTTTACCGAGAAAAATTATGGGCACAATTTTTGAGAATTTTTTTGGGGCACAGAATTCTATATAGTCCAAACAATTTGGCACATTTCGTACAACGGGAAAAAAAATAAAGGCAGTCCGTATCGTACAACAATGGGCACATAAATTGAGGCAATTCGTATAGTCAGTTTGGCATAGTTTTCGAGGCAGCAAGTTGGCAAAACATTTGACTGCAGAATTCTGAATTCAGTCAATTTGTTGAGCACTATGGTTGACATAAGTTTATCTCTGTTTTTGCTGCACTTTCATTTTATTGCAAAAAATAAAATTTCTCTCTCTCTAGAACAGGTTTTCCCCGGAGGTTTGGATTTTGCATGGGTCATTTGACCAAATATTTATGAGTCTGATTTTATACGTGTGACTATGTTTTTTAATTGTTGCTCATTAAAAGTAGTAAAAGTCTTCTTGTGTTTCAGTTATAAATTGTTTATGAGAAATGACTTAATTTGCAGCTGATAGTATATTGGGTTGGGCATTAAACTATGATGAAAATGGTGGTTGAAACTGAATTGGGAGAATGCTGAAAAATTTACATGGTATTAGAGATTTCTTAGAGAAAGAGAAGAATTTTACGCAATAAAAAATTCAGACTGTCAGTGGGAAGCACATTGTTGAGACTTGAAATTTGCAGTGAAAATGGTAACATGACTTAGGTTGGAGGATAGGCTTGATGGGGCTGGGAACTTTGCCCCATGGAAAGCTAGACTAGTGCTTATATTGGAGGAAAACGAGTTATGGGATGAAGTGGTTAACAATACAACATCAAATCTTATTGTTGTTCCCACTTCCACTGATGCATAAGCGATTACTACCTTCAAAAAGAAGGGAATTAAGGCTAGAAGTATCATTCTAGATGCAGTTAAAGATAATTTGATCCCACACATTTCTAGTAAAATCATGCATATCAGATGTGGGATGCTTTGACCAGCTTGTTTCAAAGCTCAAATGAAAATAGGAAAATGGTTTTGAGAGAGAAATTGAAGAGTATCAAGATGGCCAAAGTTGAGGGAGTGATTTCCTACCTTACTAGGATCTCTCAAGTGAGACATGAGCTTGCAGCAGTAGGGGAGGTCGTTCCTGGTTCTGAGCTAGTGCGGACAGCTTTGAATGGGGTTGCAAAGACTTGGGCTGTTTTTGTGGAGGCTATAGTATCCAGGGAGAACATGCCTTTATGGGACAGGATTTGGGATGATTTTGTTTAGGAGGAGACCCGGAGAGGTCTTGTGCAGGGCAGCTCTTCTACTAGAAGGGAGGATGAGGAGAATGTGGCTTTGACTACCAAGGGAAAGAATAAGTCCAAGAAGGTTGGGGCTAGGCAGAAGGATTAACAGAAGAAGGAATTGAGCACTGTAAAGTGATTTGCTTGTTAGAAGCTTGGAAAATATGTTGGACAGTTCCCATAGAAGAAGAAGAAGAAGAAGTAGCGGACAACAGCTTCAACAAAGGTTGAGGAGTTTACAGCTATATTTGATAGAGAGTTTTCTCTCTGTGTTGGGAATGTTGATAGAGAGAGAGCATCCATCATCACCAGCGTAGACATTGATATTGAGAGGGAGTATTATTTGTTGACTTGCCATTCTTTCGGTGCATCCACCACTAGCTCCTGATATATTGACAGTGGAGCTTCGAGTCACATGATAGGTGCTCGAGAGATGTTCTTCGAGCTTTCACAGGAAGGGATAGATGTGGATTTCATGTTAGGGGATGCAACAGTTGTTAGAGTTGTTGGGCATGGGACCATTATATTTCAGAGAGATTCCATGAGTCCCATGACTTTGAGGGACATATTTTTTGTACCTGGGTTGAAAAAGAACTTGATATCAGTTTCCATGATCAAGGATAGAGGTCTTGGGGTGTCTTTCCTAGATGGACATGTGCATGTTTTTCCCAAGACTACATGACCATTTGCCTCTTACACCATTGGAGCCAGATGTGGGAAATTGTACAAGCTCTTGTTTCAACTCCAACATGCTTTGACACATAGCATAGGAAGTGAGCTTTGTGAGCTATGGTATAGGAGGATGGCTCATCTACATCATCGAGCTTTGAGGATGTTGAGGTACATGGTTAGATGGTTGTCTGAGTTTAGCACTGAGCACAATGATGTATGCAAGGGGTGTGCTCTAGGAAAGTACACCAAGACTGTTTTTACGAGCAATGATAACAGGTCAGCAGGAGTACTTGATTTGATACATTTTGACTTGTGTGGTCCTATGTCATCTATTTATCTGAGAGGTTTTTAGTATTATGTGACATTCATCAATCACCATTTCGGGAAGACTTGGATCTGCTTCCTGAGGAGCAAGAAAAATGAGGAGGTCTTGCAGAGGTTCCAAGAGTTCAAAGCTCTTGTGGAGAACTAGAATGGGAGGATTATTCAGGCACTTAGATCAGATAACGGGGGTGAGTATACCTGAAAGGAGTTTGATGAGTATTGCAGACAGGAGGGAATTCAGAGACAATTGACAGTACCATACACTCCTGAGCATAATGGAGTGGCGGAAAGGAAGAATCAATCTATTGTTGGAGCAGCATGAGCCATGTTACATGATCAGTCATGTCCTTCCTTTCTTTGGGAAGAGGCATGTAGTATAATTGTTTACCTTCATAAAAAGAGTCCCCATCATTCCTTGGGGAACAAGACTCCTGAGGATATGTTCAAGGGAAAGAAGCCTGAGGTGAGTCATTTTTGTATATTTGGTTGCTTGAATTTTTCACGTGTCCCTTCTGAGAAGAGGAAAAAGATTGAGCCCACAACAGAGAGAGGCATATTTGTGGGGTATGATGAGACTTCAAAGGCCTTCTACATTTATCTTCCTACTTTGAGGAAGGTTGTTGTTAGGCAGGAAGTGGGATTTGAGGAGGAGCGGGCATTTAGGAAGTCTAGAGAGTCAGTGTAGGGAGAACAACAAGTTCCCACACCTCAGGTAGCTTCACAGGTACCTTCATTACAGATGATAGTTTCACAGTTTTATGGGGTTACTGGACCATGAAGTATAGGCACATGATCTTCAGGTTCAGTGGTTCAACCAACAGGTTCTTCGGGGATAGGTTTTGATTCTTAGGTCACACGTTCACCATACAAAGCTACCCGATCATAGAGTTCACCAATTGTTGGTTCACCGGCTCCTGGTACATAGGTTTTTGGGCCTTCTACTTCTGGGAGTTCCTCATACGATGACATACCAGTTTGGGAGCAACCTCCAGGGAAGAAGAAGCCTAAATCGCTTTGGGAGACCCTAAAGGAAGCTAAGGAGTTTGGAACACCTAAGGAGCCAGTGAGGACTACAGTTATGCAAAACAGGTTGGGTATGGAATTGGTTGTAGATCCACCTCCTTTTACTCCAGGTTTTCTTTAAAGAAAAAGAGAAAAATAAATCTCAGTATAAAGAGAAATATAGTCGGCCGATAGGGCCCATTTGTTCAATAGGGAGGTTTTCCTCGACCCTGCGTTGTATTGCGGGGCTCTATAATTGATTTACCCATTAATTTATCTAATGGGGTTCAACGTATACAATAAGTCATTAGTTAAGCTCTCTATATCACTCGCATTCAGTTCAAAATGATATTATGCCCAACCATATCACAGGACCTTCCTTTTTTTTTTCGGGCCGGTAATTCATGGAATTAATTACGAAGTCCTTTCCCTCACATAGCTCAAGAAAGGGCCTAATAGAGATAAAAAAAAAATATCATGATTAGTAAAAAGTAAAATTCTTTTCAGTCTTAGGCCTGACTAAAGTCCTGTGACAAATCTGGTAATTACCCCCGCAAGTTGCAACACAACCCCTTCATCCCACTCCTAATACAGTAACAGTATCCACACCATGGTGCTGGTTCTGAATTAAAGAATAAAGAGCTTAATACAATTATTCACGTTCGACCAAGCAGATACCTACCTTGCATCCCTCTTTTGATACTACAGCAGTGCACCCAGAATTGGGGGCTATACCGTAGCTGGTCTACACAGGAAATTTGCCTGTTTAGTGGGAAGGATATACTTGCCTTACTCCAAGGTGGGGGTGTCTTGCGGAACTTTAAGCCCATGCCTATCTTACTTACCTTCCTTAGTAGATCAATTTATCTTACTTTCCGTCCAGTAGAAAAGCCAATAACCCCATAGTAGATCCATTACTTTAGGAAAGACTCTTTAGATCCCTATAAAATACAAAGAAACAAAGAACAGTTTCAAAATTGAGAAAAGTTAGGTCTATTTGACTCTCTTATCCACGTTTTTTTAAGTCAGGTCAGACTCATGAATAAATTGAATAATTACAATTTTAGTGCATTTATCTTTTTTTTCTGACCGGTAAGGTTCTCCTACGCCTTTACTTTTACTCTCGTTCACTCATGATTTTTATTTCCACTTTGAGACTTTTGCCTTTGGGTTATATACCATATTTTTAGTATTTACCGTTGGAGCTGTAATCCCAGGAGCTATTTTAAAATTGGTATTTCATGCTCTGCCCTGCAAGTGAGGTTCTTTTTATTTCAATTGAAATGCTTTGCTCAACACTAGTAACTAAATGCAGATTCGATCGGTCGAGCGAGATCACGTACACATACGGGTTTTCGCCTAGCTCTGCTCTCAATAATGGGTTGGTGTGTTATCCTGGTCCTGATGTTTTATAACTAATTGGAAGCAGCAAATAAATAAAAATAATAATCAAATATATAATAGAAATAGTAACCCTTTCAATAATGATACCTCACACCCTCCACCCTTGCATGAAACGTTGTAACATGTCCTTAAGGGCATTTAATCATGCTATGAATCCTTCTTGTAAAGGCGGGATTTCCTTACTGTCTAGATACTTTTTTTATTTTTACTAGATTTCCCAACCCATGCTTTCCACACACACACCCCATCCCGTGGTACCAGGAGATTCAATGTATTCTTGACATACATGACTAGCCTAGCATTCTCAACGCGTGTGACTAGAAGGAAAGGACAATACAATGTAACAATGTGACTTAAAGGGCAGGCATGATAAGCACTTCTACAAACCTACACTCGGATCGCTTCTAGACCCACTTCTATGTGCTCAAGGAATGTGATATCATGAAAATGAGAAAATAACAAGTTTAAGCCTTGCATGAATTTAAGCCCTGCTATCCTCGCTTGTCATAGTCATGTCCTTCTTTCTCTAGTGAGTCTAAAAGGTCTAGATTCAGTGTGTTCATCTAGCAAGACTGTCCATTATGCCTACTTATCTTCCTGCCTTAATAGCAGGAATTTATGCCCAATTGTAATTTACGCTTGGTTTTTCTCACTGTCTGGATGGATATATTTATTTTTACTGGGTGACTTGGGTGGGTGGAAGTGCCTCAAGTGGGTAGACGTGGGTGAAACTATTTCCGCTTCCACAGGAGAGGATATATTTATTTTTACTGTCAGTCGGTATCAGTCGGTCTTTCCTGAGTGGGTTCAACTCTCTTCTATACTGAATAGGATAGTCGATAAGTTCCATCAATCAGTAAACCCTGCTAAAGCTATTTCCACTTCCGCTTCTGCTAAAGCTATTTTTGCTAACAATAAGTCAACTAAAGCTATCTCCTCCATTCATACGTTCAATACCCGATCTGATCGTACGTCTATCACTAACTCTATTATCTATGTTGCTTTCCCTCGTAAGGCCATCCCCCCCCCCCCCTAGCCTAGCTAGTTAGTGGCTCTAGAACCCATCCAAACCAGAAAGCAGTAATGTATTTTCCCCACTTATTTCCCCACCTTTTACCTTATAAATGCTCCTTAACCTTCCTCAACCCACAGGAGTTAGGGTTATCTCCCAAGCTATTTACGTGCGTACCTTCCCCACTCTAAGACTGATCGACCTACCATGCCTAGTTCCAAGGGTTGGTCCCATCTCTTTGGTAGGAGGAAGACCAATAAAGGTATAACCAAGCCTTAGCAAGGAGCCCAACCTTACCTTGTCCTACCCGAGACCTTATACTAGGGAAGGAATAATTGAATGATCGACCTACCACTTACTGAACTCAGTCCCATCCTAAGGAAGAGGTGGTGTAAGCTTTCCTTCTTTAGATTTTATTTCAAGCTCAAGCCGAGCTTTCATCCTCCTATCCTAAGGTTGTTACTGACCTTAGCACTTACCTTTCCATCCATAATTGAATGGTTGTCTTTTTCTACCCAACCATATATAGAGTGGCTCCCCCGTGGAGTGTGAGAGCAAGGATTGTATAACCTCATTCTATATAATTGATAAATAATATAGTAAGGGAGCTTCTATCCGATAAGCGGAAAATACTAATAATACGAGGGTGAAACTTTCCTCCCTTTGTTTAGGAATACTTACTAGATCATATGGGTAAACTAAAAACTAAGGAATATGACTCACTTAATTCATGTACCAGAGCATCTAAATGAGCCAAGTATCTGTGTATGGGAAACATAGGATTCTAAACCAAACCTATCGATACGGGTTAGTTATCAGGGTGTACCTTAGAATGGAGATCAGAGCGTAAACTACTTTCATCACATTATTTATTTACTCCCCAGCATATTCATTCAATTAGTAGAGTTCCAAGGGAGCTTATCACTCTTAGCGGCATTATCACTATTATCCAGTTGTATTTCCTTAGTCGCATCTATAATTCCATCTAAGATTCCAAGCGTGGGGAATCTTACTATTAATTGGAACTTCTAACCTTCGGAACCAAGCTAATTGGAACATAAAAATCAGAAGGTATAGCGACACTGGCATTAGGTACAAATATATAGATGGGATCAATAAATTCTTAGTAAAAGGTAGACCCTCATATAGAGGCCACAGGACCAGAAGCAACTATTTTCTCGGCCTCAGTAAAGCTGCTTATTGGGAGAGTCGAGCCATACATGGGAGCTATTTTTCCACCATCCTCCCAGGAATCTCTAGAGAAAGTGAATCCATCTCATTAATTTTGTTGGAGCCTATGAACTGAACGGACAGACGAATTCACCCATTATTCGTTGTGCTATGAAAGGAAAGATAGAAAACATTCACACCATATGATGGGGACCCCATATATGCTTATGAAACAACAAGGAACTACTTCTCAGTTGTGAAACACTTTCCTCCTTAGCTTCATGTATTTTGTGAACCGTTTATGTACTCATCGAATGCATGTTGTCCACCTTCTATGTAGTGAACCACTGGTACTATCCCTCGTATCACTCACATTCATTCATGCTAGTTCACAAACAAGCACTCATGGGATTCGATCCAGCCGCAAGTTCCCCTATGGCTACCTTGTTATGACTTCACCCCAGTCAAAGACCTCACCGTGGTATGCACCAATTAGACCACCCCAACCTCCATGGGCCACACTAGTGGAACATCTACAGATAGGGAGGGTGATCCTTGGTCTGATGCTTCGAGCGAAATCAACTCCCAAGGTGTGATGGGTGGTGTGTACAGGGCCCATGTACATATTCACCATGGCATGTTGATCCACGATTACTAGCGATTCCAACTTCATGTTCTCGAGTTGCAGAGAACAATCTGAACTAAGGTAATCTTTCCGGATTCGCTCCGCCTTACGGATTTGCTTCCCATTGTAATTACCATTGTAGCACATGTGTGGCCCATTCCATAAGGGGCATGCAGACTTGAAGTCATCCCCACCTTCCTCCAGTATATCACTGGCAGTCTCTTGTAAGTGCAGCATGCACCTACCTTCATAGGAATGTCGTCGATAAAAAAGAGGCACTTGCCCGATAAAGGGGCAATGAAATTGATCCGTTGGCGCATGTCTCTGTAACATAAGATGAGGGTTTCACTCATTATAGGACTTAACCAAACATCTCACAACACGAGCTGATGATAGCCATGCAGCACCTATATGAATTTTCGCACCATCCCATGAGAAACAGGCACACTTGTTCATATGCTAGTCTTTGTGATTCAGATCCATCTACCTTTTAGGAGGTCTCTCAGCATCATGTTTGGAGAGATGCCATGATGGAAGAGTATCATTCCATCATGAAGAACGATGTTTGGGAGATTGTTATGAGACCTGAGGGGAAGCTAGTGGTGACTTCTCATTGGATTTACAAGGTAAAGCATGTTGCAGATGGAAGTGTGGAGAAATACTCTATTTGTGGCATGGAGGTTCTCACAGGTAGATGGAGTTGATTATGATGAGACCTTTGCACCGGTTGCTCCTTATACTTCTATCAGATCATTGATTTCCATTGTTGCGGAAATGGGTTGGAAGATCCATCGGATGGATGTGAAGATTGCATTTCTAAATGGAATCATATAGGAGGAGGTTTATGTGGAGAAGCCACAGGGATTTGAGATCCATGTGAGACAATCTCATGTGTGCAGGCTCAAGAAGGCCTTGTATGGGCTAAAGAAAGCTCCTTGAGCTTGGTATTCTAGGATAGATTTTTACTTACTGTCGATGAGTTTTTAGAAGAGTGAGTCTGATCTGAATCTCTATTTCATCATGGTTGGAGATGATCCGCTCATTCTTCTGTTGTATGTGGATGATTTGTTTATCACATGTGAGGAGCGACATATCACAGTTTACAAGAGAGATCTTGCTTTAGAGTATGAGATTACTAACATTGGGTTGATGCACTATTTTTTGAGATTGGAGGTTTGGCAGGAGCCTAATCATATTTTCCTGAGGCAGGGAAAGTATGCAGTAGATATTCTGAGGAGATTTCAGATGGAGGATTGCAGGCTGATGTATACACCTATGGTCACCAACTGGAAGAAGCTTCATGCTTCTGAGGGAGAGTTGGTGGATCCTACCTTATATCATCAGCTCATAGGTTCGTTGATGTATCTGGTCAACTCTAGGCTAGATCTATGTTTTGCAGTGAACACTCTTAGTCAGTTCATGGTGTAGCTTAGGAGAGTGCATTGGGTTTCCACAAAACATGTGTTGAGATAACTTGCAGGTACATTGGATTATGGTATGGATTATAGGAGATGGGATGGGTTAGATTGATTGGCTTCACAGATTCATGTTGTGCAGGTAGTGTGGCATACCGAAAGATCACTTTTGTATGTTGTTTTAGTTTGGGTTCGATAGTAGTGTCCTAGTTCAGTCGAAAGCAAAAGTCTTTTGCTTTGATTTTTGCTGAGACTGAGTACATGGCAGACAGTCAGGCTAGTTGCGAGGCACTATGGCTTCGCAAGTTATTGGTGGATTTTTTTCATCGGGAGCTAAGGCCTACAGTGATTTACTGTGAGAATCAGAGTTGCATCTATCTCTCTGAGAATCCTATATTTCACAACAGGTCAAATCATATTGAGATCAGATACCATTTCATCCGTGATTATGTTCGGAGAGGAGTTGTGGAGTTGCAGTACATTTCCACTGATGAGAAGGTTGCCGATGTCCTGGCAAAGTCTCTTGGAAGAGGCAAGTTCATTCATTTCAAAGACAAGTTGGGTGTGGTGCAGAACACCATCCTCGGTAAGAGGGAGTGTTGATTTTTGTACCTAGGAAAGTGTTCCCCTAGTGATTTTTGCCTAACTCATTAAACAGGGAAAATTAAAGTGACCCTTGCAATTAATAACTTGAGATGAGTTTTAATTTTCACTTTAGAGAATAAAGTGAATTTTTGATAAATTTAAGTGAGGTGAGTGAAATTAAAAGTTCATTTAATCTTATCCATCCATCTAATTCATTTTGGGCCCTTGGATTAGATGACTATTCAACTTCCTCATTTAGACACCAAAAAGGCAAGGGAAGGCGTTTGAGTCTCATTCTGTTTTTCATGAGATTTGGAGACCACAGAAGGAGAAAAAATCATAGGATGAGAGAGAATAACATAGGGAACGTTTCCCAAGACCATACAACATCAGAAATTACATTTCTGTACAACATGTTTCTCAAGGAAAATATGGGCATTTTTTCGAGGTAGTTTTTCTAGGCACAATTTTCTAGATTTTTTTCCTGGGCACGGAATTTCGTACATTTTCATATAGTCTGTACTGTGGGCACGGAAAATTGAGGCAGTCCCTACAGTATGTAGGGTACAATAGTGGGCACAAAAATCGAGGCAGTATGTATAGTCAGTTTGGCATGGTTTTCGAGGCAGCAAGTTGGAAGAAATTTTGACTGTAAAATTTCTGAATACAGTCAATTTCCTGAGCACTGTCGTTGAGATAAGTTTATCTTTGTTTTTGTTGTACTTTCATTTTATTGCAGAAAATAATTTTTCTCTCTCTCTAGAACAGGTTTTCCCCGGAGGTTGGGGTTTTTCCTAGGTCATTTAACCAAAAATTTACGAGTCTAATTTTTTTTATGTGTGACTATGGTTTTTAATTGCTGCTTATTAAAAGTAGTAAAATTCTTCTTGTGTTTCAGTCATAAATTGTTTATGAGAAATTAATTAATTTGCAATTGAGAGTAAATTGGGTTGTGCATTAAACTATGATGAAAATGGTGGTTGAAACCTTGTTGGGAGAATGCTGGAAAATTTATAGTTTTTTGTGCAGAGTCTTTAAAACAATGTCAAGAAGTGGTTTCGGGAGCTTCCCCCTAATTCCATCAATGATATTAATGATCTTGATTAGGTTTTCTTAAGGCAATGGGGTTATAATAACGACTATTTATATTATATCACTGAATTTGGGTCTTTGAGGAGGGAGAGGGGAGAGTTTGTTCTGACTTTACTAAAAGGTTCAATAAAATGTATAAAAAGATCCCTGCTGAAATCAAGCCAACGGAAACCACTGCTAAGTTGACTTATGGAAATTCTTTTGATGTTGATTTTTCTTTTTTGTTGAGAGAAAGGAGATCAATTACTTTGATAAATGTGCAAGAGGAAACATTAGAGGTGGAGTCAAACATTTTGGCAGTAGAAAAGCTCAAGGGTAAAGTTGAAGAACGAGATAGCAACAAGAAGAAACCAAGAGAAGAAAAGAAGCTACAAACAACTACCGTAAATTTAGAGGACAATGACATGGAGGAAATGTCTAAGATCATTAAAGTTATGTCATCAAAGCTTGAAAATATGTATATGGAGAATAGGGCTCTTAATAGGCCAGTTCAAGAAAGTGATAATCAAAACCAAAAACAATTCAGGACACCTTTTAATCCTCGATTTCTTATTAGAAAAAAGAGGAATAATGATGTTCAGAGGGTCCAACCTCCCTTCCAAAACAATTTGGTTGATGAACCCGATGAGTTTGATGAAGTTGAAATGAATGATCTAGATTAGGAAACAAATCATGTTGAAGGTGAGTGATCTCCTATCTACCTAACTCAATATGATTATCAACATTTATATGTGTTTAATAAGGAAAGTGAAGATACGTTTGAACATAATGCATCATATTCAAGAAGATAGTACCAAAGTTTTATGAAGAAAATATTCCTATGGCTTGGGTAGACCACAATAGATGGAGTGACATTAGAAATCAACTATACTCTCAATATTCCATATAAATATAAAATTCTAACAACAAAGGATAGGGCCCATACCTCAACCGAGAATTCAAAGAAGAGCACCATTAAGCTTTTGTTCCACATGCTCATCACCCACAACTTGTCCTCAACAACAAATGGATCCAAGCATATAATTTATATATGAAATGTTAGCATCTACTCTAGCATAATGCATTCAACATGTATAAAGCAAATATACCCATGGAAATTAACATAAACATTTGCACATGAATTTGGACAAGAAAAGAGTATTTCTATTGATATAAATAATAGAAGTACATAGTGACAACCTATGTCGAAAACTCATTGGAACCAAGAAACTAAGTTCCTCCATTTGCGCCTCCACCATTTCAATCCTCCATGCAAAGGAAATCTCATGAGTACTGTAATGCCCCGGTTTTGACCCCGATGCACTAGATGTATATGATGTATATATATTGTAATGATCTTGGTGCGGAGCTAAAGGCCAAAGCCCCACCATTGATCGGTAATGCTATGTTTTGGATTTAAATTTGTCACCGATGGTATATCGGGGCATGCGGCATATATTATGTTGGCCATCATGTAAATATGCATCATAATTAATTAATGGACACAACCAGCTACGGTCGCGGCAACTAAATCGAATGGGGCATGATTTCCTAAGGATAAGGGGGGGTGAAATATTTAACCTATGGGCCAATGGGGAAAAGCCAAATGTTTATGAGGAAACCCATCAAACTGTCAACTACCTTTCTTGTCTTTTTCCCCAATCATTTATTTCTGCCAGAATGTGGTTGAGTTAGTTATTGCATGGAATGGGAAGAGTATGGGCAAAAATTCGAATTGGGCAAAGACCCATTTTTGAAAAATGTGTTCTGACTTCCTTGGCAAGGAAAATGCCCAAAAACGTATGCCATTCTGCCATGCATCCACGTTTTCCATTTTTCCTCACCATTCTCCTTCACATTGGGGATTTTGGGAGCAGCTGGAGTTTTTCCTATGACTTTCATTCCACGTTTTTTGTTGTTGGCTTCATTTTCCCCATGGATTGGAGGTCGTTTTTGTAGTGCCAAGGATTGGGTTGTCTTCCTCACGTTTTGGGAGCTGCTGGTGCATTTTCCATTCACGTTTTTGTAGCTTCATGTGTTTTTACCATGGCTGTGAAGGGCCATTCACGTTTTTGGCTGTCTCACCGACTATTGGTCTCACGCACAGACTATTTGGGGTGTTTTTCCCTGCTGTGAGTTGTGCTCACTGATAAGCTTCAGGACTGTGTGTTTTCCCCCATGTTGTGAGTCGTTTTTGCTGTTACGTTTGGGGACTATTGTAGATGGGTTGAAGTCGTTTTTCCCTGGTTTAAGCTGTAACAACTAAATGAGTTGCCTGAGTGCAATGGTTGGTCTTCGGACTGTGAGAGGAGCAGGGATGTTGGCTTAGTTGCTTGATAAACCTGGTGGCTGGAACCACACAGACAGAGCTAGAAGGCTGGACTTCTTCTCCATCACCCCTGAATAGCACTGGAAGGGAATGCAGGGCCTGAGGGACTGTGTAGCAGAGAAGGGACTGATTCCTTGTGTTGGGTGTGGATGGGTGTCATAGAGGTCAGGATAGTTCTAGTGTAGGTGTTCTTGGCTCTGTAATGAGATCACCAGCTTAGCAAATTGCCTTCATCAGCTCCTTAATGGCCTGATAAACCCAACTTTGTTGGCTTGGCTATGTGTTTTGTGTATCCTGGCTATGTGTAAGCCTGCTACTTCCCTTATTCCTTGGAGAATCATGCCCAGCTCGGGGGTGGCAGCGACGTAGCTGGTTGCGGAAGAAGATCTTCATAAGATAAGTGCTCTGTCCATTTTACTTCTGCAACTGTAAATTCTGTTAATGAAAATGAAATGAACATGTTGAAAGAATGCTTGTTGGAATGTATGATGTTTCCACTGTGTCTAATAGATAATTGCATCTGTGCATGATAATTTCCCATATGTGCATAATTAAGTTCAATGCATACGTTTAAGCATTCTGTTTCCAGCAATTTTTAAGCTTGTACATGTTCATGGGCGGTTAGCCCGGTTTGATAAAGCAAGTAGTCGCGTCCTCTACGCCGGTCGGAGGCATGGGGACGTGACAAGTACAAGGAGTAATTGGGTTTCTCCTTCACAAGATAAAGAGAGCTTGGGAAATGAGCATAAAAGGTTCAATCCAAGAAGGACCAGGGGATGGAGACTCGAGGAAATTACAATGGGGAAAAATTTCTCTATAGTTTCTTTACTCTCAAAGTTTCTCTCTCTTCAATGCTACACAATGGCTCAATATATATCCTTGAAATGGGAGATGGAGTTTCAAATCAAAGTGACCAAATGTACGTGGGTTGTAATGGAGCAAACTGCGTATACACAACTTATTCTATAACTGTTGAACCGCGTGTATCATCAAAAATGTGTCTTTAAGGGTTTCATTGAGCATCAAGGATACACTTAGCAAGGGGGATGTAGCAAGTTTGTAGAGGGATATGGTATGCCATCAAGACATGATGCATAAGGTTCGAAAAAGCATGCTATAACACTAGGTCTGCACCTAGGATTGTCTACTTTGAAAAACTTGAGACCCTAAAATTTAAACCTATCCTAAAGCTACCTCAAGATTTTTTATCTAAGACAAGCATATACTCTTGAAGTTCTACTATATAGTTTTAATGCTTGCTTTGTTCCTTTCTATTTTTAATTTGATAATTAGTTAGTTAAGAATGTTGAGTTGGCACAAAGTTTGCATAGAGTTTGTTTTCTTATTAGTCTTCCATGTTTTTTTCTTCGGCATGTTTTGTTCTTCTGCGAAATGGGGGTAAATCAGTATTGTCTTTTTATTTTAAAATAAAAACACAAAATGAATCAAATAGGTTAGCTCTGTAAAATGGGCGAGCTCGATTTTTCCTTAGAAATGCAGATTCTCATGGTTGAGAAGGGGATGGCCCAACATGTTTTTACCTACATCGGTTTGATTCAGGGGCTCTCTGATGCGGGTCTGTTGGACGAGGCTCTGGGGAGTATTGCTCTTATGGAAGTTTTGTTCAGACAACAAGGTTAGTATTTTAATCATCCCGGATTTGGAAATCGAAGCAAATATGGGATCGCTGGATTTGGTAATATTCATCATGTGAAAAGAGCCTGAAAGTGTATCTGTATTTTTCCTTGGATTAGTTTTGGTCTTGTGAAGAAGAAGTCGTTTTTAAGAATATGGACTCAAATTCCATGGCAAATCATGGTGGTAACAACAGCAGCAGCAGCCATGATCATTGCTGGCCCTCTAAGATGCCAGATTGGCATTTAAAGAGTCCTTGGGACTGGGAAGGTTGCACAGGGCTTTACAGTATGGCCGGGGATAGGTATGAGAGATTACCCATGGCTGAATGGTTTTGTTCAGAAGAGGGTTATAATATTGGGAAGGAGTTATTCCGTGGGACGAACATGGTTCATGATTCCTCGCCCCTGTCTGAGCCTCTCATGGCTGCTGGTAATTTTACTGAAGTCATCAACGACGGGAGTTTTTCAGGCAATCATAAGGCACAGTTTCCTCTGGATGTCAAGATTCATCAGAATCCTTTGGGTGAGGGTTCTGTGAAAAGCGAAGGCAATGGATTATTGAAGGGTTGGCTTGTAGAAGGGGTTGCAAATGGTGGTAATTTTCTTGGGGGTTCCGAGTATAGCCATTCTAGTCAGAGAAATATGGTGGTAGTTGGCTTGGGTGGGACTCGGGAGGAATGACGATTATCAGAGTGCTAATGAGGGTCCCATGAGAGATAACATTAATGTCATCAAGAATGTTCAAGGGGATTCCTGAACATGCCTTAAGCTAGGAAAGCGGCAGCATTTTGGAGACTCTGTGAATCCGGCTAAGGTAATTAATCCAGTCACTGGTAATAGCGTTGGCGATTGCGTTTATAAGAAGCCGAGGGCTTTGCCGGCTTCGACCGCGCAACCTCCCCGTTGTCAAGTGGAAGGATGCAACGTAGTGTTGGCAAATGCAAAAGAATATCACAAGAGACGTAAAGTCTATGAAATGCATTCCAAAGCCCCCAAAGTCATCGTTCTTGGTACCGAGCAACGCTTTTGTCAGCAATGTAGCAGGTAACTAACCAGGAGACAGTTGCACCTCACTGTTTTTTTTTCTGAGTAGGTCAACATGGATCCATACATACTAAGTATATAATTTGATAATACACATGAATAATTGGGTGTTATGGTGCCTATCTAAATTCCATGGCATAGCAGAATTTGATGAGGCAGAGAGAAGTTACAGGAGAAGGTTGGCGGGACACAATGAACGGCGGAGGAAGAACTCGTTAGATTCATTGGCTAACTCCGGCAGGCAAGGTAATTTTATATAAATTTGCCTTTCCTGTTACTGTAAGGCGGAGATGTGCATGCATTCAAGCACAAGTTCATTAGTTGACAACCTATTACTTTTTGAAGACTTTAGTTTTATATTTGTCAGAGGATAATTCTCTGAATTGGCCCTGTGAAACTTTCAGATGATGACTGTGCAAAAACCTCTATTGTTTATTCTTCAGGTTTGCATCTTTTCGATACTTTATCAATTTCTCAGTAATCTCAAAATATCCAGCTTTGGTTGCTTCTGCTTCCCCTATAGATTTTATTTTATGACTGAAGCTTCAGAGTTCTAGCATAGGCTGCCTCTTGTTTTGAATTCCTTCAACGACATCAAGAATGGTCTCTTAAGTGAGCACGTTTTTTCGTCCTCAATCCATACTTCCAAATTTATAGCCATCGATTGTACTATCCGGCTTGACCATCTGTTTGAGTTCCTTTTTTATTATAAACCTTAAAGCCTCTGAGCAATTGTAGACTTATTCCCCAATCAAATAGATTGAACACAATATAGGCAGGGATATACATTCACTTGTGCAATTTTACAAATCCCATTAAAATGACAAATCCCATTTTGCAATTTAATTTTTTGTTTTTAATTTTTGTCATCAAGTAAATGAAATGTACAATTAATTTAGTACTGTCATTTGAAATGTAAGCTTTTTGAAAGCCCTTCATTGATGAAGGGCTGCATGAATATATAACCTTCTATATGAAATTAAGACCAGCCCTTCAATCTTGATCCCTGTTTCCTACACTCACACATTCTTCAAGCTCCGCCAACAACTTGCTGTAAAATAAGGTAGCACTGCTCCCAATGTTGGATTTCAATTTCAAAACCAAGCCAGCAGTTGTCTCCTCAAAGGCCATTGCTACAAGTCTACATGCTCCTGAAAATTTATTGGTAACTTACTCGATGCTTTCCATCTTCTTGAACTTGAGATCCATAGATCGATCAGTGATCATTAGCCACTAAATTCATTAATATGGTCTAACTTATAGACGAATGTTTATGAGAAAAATTGCAATTATTTTACACAAGGGTTTCTCAATAGTTCAAGACCAGTTTTCTGTGAAGCGTTTCTATACATTTCTCTTATTATTCCCAACCTGAAATTTCTTTGCAACTTACTCTACGCTCTCCATCTTCTTGAACTTGAGATATCATTAGATCAGTCAGCCAAGGACATCTTTAAAACCTTCTGCTCCACTAGAGAGCTGGGAGCCGAAAAATTTATGAATTTTTCACTACCAAATAGATCTATATCGAAGAGAAGCGCCCATCTTAGATGATCAGTTAGATTATCAGTTTTCAGGACTGTTCAACATTTGATGGTGCAGAGGGTTCGCTGGCAGGGGAGGCAGAGTTCTCAACCACATTCGAGGTTGAAGGTGTTCCAGTGCCCACGTTTTCCAGCGCTGTGTTCGAGTTCCCCTTTGCGCTCCTGCACCTGCAATCTATGGATTTCGTCCTCGCTCGAGGATCTTTCAGTTTGATCAAAGATTTGAATAGTGGTTGATAAAATAAAACTCGGCCAAAATGAAATCATTAGTATGCAATAAGATCTTACCATCTTAAAGGTTTTGAAGGGAAAGGAGTCCATATTTTGGAGCCATTTGGGTGATGCAAAGTTCTATTGTTGACGATGCCGTTGGACTTCCCAAAATGCTCGCATTGATAGAGGTCAGTCTTCCACGATGCACATACTCCATGGCCTTCATTTGCAATATAGTTCGCGGGGAGCTACTCGACATTGGCGCCCTTGACATTCAAAATTCAAAATACCAAGGCAATAAATGCAGGTTGACGTGGCGATATCACGCTACGAATTCTTGTCACTGTTTGGACTGCGTGGGGACCTGCATTTCGACGACATGGTTTTCAGATGACGGAGGAGAGTCGGAGACGGAGAGGATTGCAAACGACGTGAGGGCTCTCTCGACGGTACCCAGTGGCCCTCGATGCAAATGGTCGAGAGAATAGCCCACTCCAACAAGATTATTAGCCAAAATTTAATAACTAGTAACTGAAATTTTAATACTTAACAATTATAATTAATAACTGAAATTTTAATATTTAAGTTGAAATTTTAATACTTAACAATTATAATTAATAACTGAAATTTTAATATTTAAGTTATTACGTCGATAGGCGTAATTATAGTATTTACTTTTCTCCTGTACACCATCACTTTTTAATCAGTATTTAAGTTTGCGCAGCCCAGATTGAAGGAAATTGGATATTCTTAGTCCATGTACCAAATTAAATGGCTGGATTTGCTCTACTAATGGGAGTGGAGTGTGAAGAGTTTTGGATTAACTAAACAGGAGTGCGTTACTTGAATTAACTAAACCGGAGTGCGAAGGGTTTTGCATGAACTAAACCAGCGGGCACCTGAAGTGGAAGGAATTCAACTAAACCGGAGTGCGAAGGGTTTTGGATGAACTAAACCACCTGGCACCAAGGGACGCGACCACGAGGAAAACTAAGGGTTTCATAACCGAAGCTTAGAGCGTCCAATACCCTATGAAGGTTATTTGATTCACATTTAAGTTTTGGAAGTTCAGGAAATATGGAGCTGGTAATTTAACATTACCCAGAACCATTAGCGGCATTCAATTGGGATGTCTTTGGCCTCTTTTTAACTGGATAAAGTTCTGAAACCGAATCAGTTCTCAGTCTTCATGAGTTTAAAAGGTCTTTTAATTTGTTTACAAAGTCAAGTAATCTATATTTCGTTTCCTGCTTCCGATAGCTAAGTAGAAATCCCTCAATCCTTTTGTTGATAAAACAATTGATCTTATTCATCGTTTTCTGTTGGAGGAGACTATTTTGTTATAAAATCATGGAAAGGGATGCAACATGAGGTGAATTCTCAGTTCATCACTGCCTTTCTTCGGTGATATTTCCCGAATTGATCCATGGTAAATCTGTGAAAGTCACATTAATCACTCAATCGAGTGGTTGAACTTGATGTGTTTCTATTAATCTGAGTGTAGATCACAGTTGCATCATGTTTAATGCTTTGGAGATTGAGAAAGAGTATTGTACCTCATGAAGTTTTTAACTATTTGCAAGCATCGTTTTCTAAGCATTCCGTTGGATAGTTTTTTGGAGTAGACTTTAAGTTTACAGGATTTTGTTAGAAAGGATCCAAGTTAAGCTGAACCGACCATTAATTCAGCTTAAACATTGTAGCTTATGAATTTTAGGTTGCAGGATGAATTGGCTCAGTTCAAGGGTAAATCAAAGGATAAATAGTTTCCTGTGAATATTTAAGCATGTATGTTACAGCTGGAGTATTTTAAAAGCACTGTTTGAATTGAAACTTCAATCCAATTATTGCATTGTGAGCAGTTCAGAAAGATGAAATGTCAATAAACTTTTTGTGTTTAACAAATTTGAAGTGTTTTATGAGGCATACATGAGTTGACATGGCTCATGAGTGTCCCTTTTTTTTCCATATTCATTTCATACTTATTTGAATGGCCGATTACCTGCGGCAGTGACTCTTTTATATTAGTTAGGGAATTATTCCTATCTTATAGAGTTCAAAAAAAGATAAACTAAACATGCTTAAGGGTGAGTGCAAGAAGATGATGGACCTTTTTGGCGCGTTAGATGCAATAGAAACCTGAAAAATCAGGCATCCCTCAACTTACTTGGATTTTTTGA
>LPNX011080520.1:1399-66662 GCA_001517045.1 Pseudotsuga menziesii
GCAACATAACCTTCATAAACATCGGAATGAAACATAAAATGTCAGATAATTCATAAGTCGCATATTGGGTTGTGTCATTATATATATAATTTTTTTAATCCTTAATGGGACATAACCGTTTTTCATATTAGACATATAACCCATCCTTAATGTCACAATGTGACATAACCATAGATGAACGCCGCAATTGAACACGACATGATGCATGTCAAATGTCACTTTACTAATGTGTC
The DNA here is from genome assembly GCA_001517045.1 of Pseudotsuga menziesii. NCBI lineage: Eukaryota > Viridiplantae > Streptophyta > Pinopsida > Pinales > Pinaceae > Pseudotsuga > Pseudotsuga menziesii. Next base: position 1,633 of record LPNX011080520.1, read on the forward strand.
ACATCTTGGGTTGTGTTGTTGAATATCATTTTTTAATCCTTAATGAACTTTAGAATGGGACAACCATTTATCATTGTAGACATGTAACCTTTGCTCAATGTCGCAATGTGACATAACCATTGACGAATGCCACAATGCATCATAATACATGATATACATCATAATGTGAACATCGAATGTCACATTATCAATGTGTCACATATTAGGTTGTGTTAGTGTATATCATTTTTTAATCCTTAATGAATGTTGCAATGGGACATAAATGTGTCGCATCATGGGCATTGTGAGCGTATACCAATTTTCGAATGCTACATAACACTACATTTTCACCCTTTGTCATATTATACATATGACCTTTAAAGAACACCATGAGATAACACTTTTTTATGTTTTGATTTTCTTTATTTACTCCAAAGTCTTCTCTTATATTTTGATTTATTTAGTTACCCTTAACAAGGGTTCAAAATACATCTTAATACATAGAAAGCTTTTTTCTTTATCATAATATATATTAATACATGGAAATTATTTCCTAAAATTATACATGTTCAAGTTTTATTCTTTATCATAATATATATTAATATATGGAAATTAATTATCAAAATTATTAAAATAAAGCTTATTCTAATTAAATAAAATCCAAAATCTCAAAATACTTACAAAAAATTATCAAATAAAAATATGCAACATAAACATCACAATCCCACATAACTTTCAACATGTTTTATTTATTATGATGATCAGCCTTGGCACCAACTAAGGAAAAATGGAACAATATTGTTTTTCGAATATTCTAGATGCAAAAATAAAAAATTTCGAATATTCTAGATGCAAAAATACAAACAAATTTATCTTTTTCAATTGTCATATACAAATCATAAATGTCTGATATAAACTCCAATGCTTCATTGCACATCATATAAAATAGATTATTATATATTAGTAATGAAAAATTCATTGTATATAATAGTTTATTATATAGTAATTATTTTTATTATTTTTTATAAAATATGAATATTTAGTAGTTGAAATAAATGAATGAAAATTTAATTCAACATTTTTTTTTTAGTTATTTAAATAATTTATTTTTCTATAAATTAAAAAAATATTAAAACATTATAATAAAGATATTTAAACATTATAATAAAGATATGATATTGAAATATATATAGAAAGTATTTCTAAAAATTATTAAAATAAAAACTATTCTTATTAAATAAAATCCATAAATAATTACAAAATTCTAACTTATGTGCTTCGATCGATCCCGCATACTCTGATGCTCTAAGAATGCAACCGATCCCAAAAGAATTCTAGGACCACTAAGTTATCCCATGCTGCAAAATATTTGCAATAGGAGACAGCAAATCAAGATAGCTTTGGGTCTACTCCAGAAAGCGGACCGCCTTGCAAAGAAGGTACACGCCGTGCTGTTCCTCCATTGCTAGCATTGATGAGGAGTCCCAAAAGAATTCTAGGACCACTAAGCTATCCCATGCTGCAAAATATTTGCAATAGGAGACAGCAAATCAAGATAGCTTTGGGTCTACTCCAGAAAGCGGACCGCCTTGCAAAGAAGGTACACGCCATGTAGCGAGGAACAATGGAAGGAATCCTCTCATCACCATCTATGGCTAAGGGATACATCTTTGCCGAAGTGCTCACGGTATCTTCGTCTACTCGGTATGATGCATGAGCGGCAGACCTAGAAACTAAAGGGATCGAACCACAATGAACATTTCCGGATGAAGATGATCATTTTCCGGAAATGAATATTTGGCTGGAGATGCCATCGCCTGAGATTGAACATGCAATCGATTTGTAGATTTCTGGAGACAAGAATGCTAGAACGTATAGCTATCTGCGCTTCGAGATGGACGATTATGCTTGCTGATAATGGTGGTGGGATGTAATGGCAGAACAGTTATGTAAATTGCCACCTGTATACATTCAGTTACTGAATGTTCCACCCGTCCAAGTATCTCTTCCACCACCGCGTATCTCCTCCACGACTCCTCGGCGGCGAACAGAGTCTAACGATTCCACCAATGTGCCGGCCGGCGGCTAACAACTCCTCACGCGTCCGTCCAAGTATCTCTTCCACCACCGCGTATCTCCTCCAGGGCGAACAGAGTCTAACGATTCCACCAATGTGCTGGCCGGCGCCTAACAACTCCTCACGCGTGTATCTCCTAACAAACTCCTAACTCTATGGCTAGTTAGGAGTGTTAAAAGATCAGACGATTCAGATGATCTTGAGCATCCACTTGGCGGGATTTGCAGGATCTTGATGATCCGCTCAAGCAAGTTCATCTCCCCCCAAATACCACTGATAGACGCGATCATCCACTTGGCGGGATTTGCAGGATCTTGATGATCCGCTCAAGCAAGTTCATCTCCCCCCAAATACCACTGATAGACGCCTATCCGCGTAATAAAATAAATCTTGAAAGTATACTTGGTTTAACTTCCTATAATCTAGGAAAACCAGAAGTTTGTTATCCACTTCACATTGTAAAATAAGAACATCTATAGTTGTAATAAAATGTATTAATTAATTACATTGGCTAAGTATCCCATTATCCATACCTATAAAATAAAATAAATCTTGAAAGTATACTTGGTTTAACTTCCTATAATCTAGGAAAACCAGAAGTTTGTTATCCACTTCATATTGTAAAATAAGAACATCTATAGCTGTAATAAAATGTATTAATTAATTACATTGGCTGCAGCTATAACTGTAATAAAATGTATTAATTAATTACATTAGTTACACAAATAGTTGTAATAAAACTGTATTAATTAATTACTTTAGTTATTAATAATGACATAAAACAGCTCAGATCCATAGCTTCTTTATTCCTCGTTGTGCTTCTTAATAATTATCCCAGCATTTGTCCATATATAAAGATATTGTTGAAGATGTAAGTCTAGGGTTTACCGAGCCTCGGTCCATAGACTCTCTTCAATGCTGCAGGTTTATGGAGTCTTACATCGGGAAAGCTTAATAAGTTTACAGGCCTGGCCTTCAATCTTGCCCTTTCCAACCCAAGACTTATAAGTTTAGGGCCTGGCTTTCAATCTTGCCCTTTCCATTCTAGTGATACAGGGTGTAATCCTAATAGGGTGGACTGTGTAGTCTCATCATGGCTCTTTGTGTTGATGCAGAAGAAGAAGATAGGTTGAGTTCTTTCCCTGATGCTATTCTGTGTAACATTTTATCACGATTACCATTGAAATCGGCAGTGAGATGCTCCATACTGTCTAGAAGATGGACTCTTCTCTGCACAATGCTTCCTCGCCTCAGTTTCTCACCTTATGAAATCTTAGGTGAGAGCTGTGAAAGAACCGATGCTCAGGTAAAACTTGAAAACATCATTTTTCGTCTCCTGCTCAGCTATTCTGGTGATCTCCAGGCATTTCATCTCGACGCTGGATCAGTGGCATTCTTGAACTTCACTCCTGATAATGTCAGCAGTTGGGTACGCTTTGCTGCCAAGCATAATGTGCAGGAGATTTATCTCAACGAGTATTGTGATAGTTATAATGAGATCACAGGGAATAAGGCAACTCTTCCTGCGGCCTTATTCTCATGTACAACTCTTGCTACTCTTTCTCTGCGTAGTTACGATCTTACTCGCCTTCCTCCTGATTTCTCAGGATTTCGCCATCTAACTTCCTGTTGTCTGCAGAACGTTACTCTCACTTATGAGTCCTTGGAGACTATATCACGTTTTCCCAAGTTACAACATCTCTGTCTGTCAGATCTGTTTGCAGAAGCCAATCGTCTTGTTATTTCTGGTAGCAATCTGGTTACATTGAAGATACACCATATAATACACAATGGGCTTCGTTGTTTAAGCATCCGTTGCCCTGAGCTATTGCGAATCTCGTTGAGCAATATTAATACAGACTTGCAGTTATACAAGATCCCCTTGTATGAATTTTCAAATAAGCTCGTCCATGCCAAGATGGCAAGCAATGGAGATCTGATAGAGTTAGAACTGGGCCCTCAACAGATTCCGAGAATTAGTTTTGTGAGTTTCTTGGTTACAAGCCGAGCCAGATTTCTTGAAATTGTTGGAAGTTTGAAAACATTGAGAATCCTTAAGATCAGTAGCTCTGAAGGCTTTGCCAGGAGATTTCCAATCACTGCTCTCTTGGAATGTCTTCCCAACCTTGAAGCTCTCTCGCTGACTGATCCTTGCAGATATATAAAAATATTTCATATACACTTGAATGAATTTATTTCTGCAATTTTGTAGTTGGGTGTTAAAGTTTTTTTGTTTTTGTTTTGTTTGGCATTGCAGGGGCTTTGAAGACATGGATTACCACCATATGGAGGTTTCGCATGATCATCTGAAGAGTGTAGAAATTAAATTAGTAGATTACACAAAGAGGGTGATTCCTATGCTTGCTTCTCTACTTGAAAGCACTCCTTCACTGAATACGATGACAATTGTAGCACGAAAAACTTCTGACAAGAAGTATATTTGTTTTCTAGAGAAGATTCTGCGTTTGATGAAGGCTTCTGCATGTGCAGATATCAAATTGCTGACCACATTCCGGTAGCTGCTTTAGCTATTTTGTGTTTTCCTGGTAATAAGATAAGTCTAGGAGATAGGTAGTTGTGGTTTTTTTTCATGTATTGGGACTGGGTTTTGTTAGTAGTTTCGGTCCAATACAACAGGCAGCTGTTTTGTGAAGAGCACATTTCTGTAGTTCGGTCGCTGTGTCGCGTGTCATCGTTTTTTTTAATTTGGATAAATGGAGAAGATTGGTAGCTGTACTTTTGTACCTCGTACCTTTGAACAAATGGAGAAGATTGGTAGCTGTATTTTTTTACCTCATACCTTTGAACTGGTTTTTGCGATATTGAAAGTATTTTGAACTGGTTTTTGAAATATTAAAATTATGAATGCTGTACAAATTCCTCCGTTGTTTGGGTGCTATGATGTGATCAGAAATGGAGAAGATTGGTAGCTGTATTTTTTCACCCCATACCTTTGAACTGGTTTTTGCAATATTGAAAGTATGAAATGCTGTACAAATTTCTCCGTTGTTTGGATGCTATGATGTGATTGGAGATTACTTATCAAATTTCATCAACATTATGCTATTACTTTACAATGACAAACCGTAGTTGTATTACTTTCCAACAATGGGGTTACTTTGTGATTATTTATTAACAGTTCTCGGTTGTTTGGATGCCATGATGGGATCAGAGATTACTTATCAAATTTCATCAACATTATGCTATTACCTCATTTTACAATGACAACCATAGTTGTATTACTTTACTTTCCAACAATGGGCTCCTTTGTGATTATTTCTTTAACAGCTGTATGCTCATCTTACTTATCCACCTAGCAAACTTTCATCCTTCTAAAATTTTGCATAAGTTTCATTGCTTTGTATCTTTAAGTACTATAATCTCTTATTTTTCCACTTTTCTAATATGGTGAAATTTTAATGGAACTTATTTGTTGTTCAAGTCAATATGAATTTCATACCATATGAGTGTAGTGTATGAAGTGTATGAGCTTTTATTTAAAATTAATGTTTTTGAGAGAAAGTATTTAGTCAAAAATATTTTCTTGGAAACTTAAATACTAGAAGTTTATATTGTTTTATTACTAGATTGTGTAACCACTTATTGATGCTCTAATAAGATAATCTATGAGTATTTATAAACTTTTTTGTATCCACATTATTATCAAAGTTAAAGTAAACAAATCCATGCACTTGACGCTTATTGTTTTCATCCCCATGATAGCAGTGAAAAACATAGTCCATGGTGCATTCTAGGTATCCTTGATGTTCGTTTAATGTCATTTATTTGGATTAATCTCATTGTATGAGTTAAGTTTAGTTTTGATGCATGACATTTCCAACTACCCTAGATTATTGCACTCCCACAATTTTGTCTTGTTCCAACTTAATCTCACTAGTCTTGGTATTTGGCTAGGCAATGACCTTAAAATTAGATTGTTATGTTTCTTTCAAATGATATACTCCTACTTATACTAAAAATTTCAAGGGTGTCTTCAACATACTTCCTTTTGCTAATACACAAATTTCTTCTAAGGTTTTTCACATTTATGTGTTCATCACACTTGTGAGACTCATATGGAATGAAAGATGCCAAATTAATATGCTAGAAAAATAAGAAGTTATGCATATTCAATTTAGTACTTGATTTAAACTATGATTATCAATGAGAATCTAACCAGTCTTATGTGATCATGATAATTTATGTAGTCACATATTTTCTCCTTCCTAGTGATATTTTATGCATTCACTAGTTTTACCTTTCTCAATGATCTCATGTTGTCTTTCAAGATCCTTGTGGTGCCAAATCTCTTCATGTCTTACGGCATCAATGATCCACCAATTTTCCAAGAGCATAAATAACAAGCTCGAATAGAAACACTCATTACGTTATATCTTGTTCCTAGTCCATATTAAACCATACATTTAGGTTCTTTTTTATCATGACATACTTATTTTTACCTCATAATCACTTTGATCACTTTTTGAATGCTCATCGTCAACTTTAAACAACTCAACATCAATTTTTGGACAAATCAACATTAATGGCATACAAATTAGGTTCTTTTTATAATCGAAGATTTATTTTTATCTCTTAAGCACTTTAATACTTTTTGGAATGCTCATCATCAAATGTGTACAACTTAACGTGAGGATTTGGACAACTCAACATTAGAGTCAACTAGGATTATTTTCCAACAATTGGCTACTTTGTGATTATTTCTTAAAGGTTGTATTCCCATCCTATTTCTCCACCTAGAAAACTTTCAGCCTTCTAAAATTTTGGTTAAACCATAAATTGCATTGCTTGGAAACTTTAATTTGGCTGGATTTTAATGGAACTTATAATCATGCTTGCCAAGTCAATATAAATGTCATACAATATGAGTAGGAGGTTTTGATTGAAATTAATATGTTTGAAAGAAAGGTTTCAGCCAAACTATTTCGTGGGAAGCATAAATGTTAGAAGTATATATTGTTTGTTTACTAGATTGTGTAACCATTTATGACTCTCCAAACATGATAAAAGATAGGTACTTGAAAACATTTCCTTATTCACATCATCATCAAAGTTAGAGTAAAAAAACATGCACTTAAATCTTAGTGTTTCCATCATGGATGATTTTAAGAAACCATATTTATTTAAAAGTGTATAAATGTTGGCGAATCTTAGCAATTCTTAAAACACCAACTATAAAATGTTTAGTGATATTTTTCAAAATATATTTTAATTTCCAAGGATTGTATATCATTTATATAATAATTTGGCGATTTTTAGAGTGAAAAAAGTTTACGCCAACAAAATTAGGCGAAAGAGGGCATCCAAAATTGCAAAATGGCAAATCTTTTGTTCGAGAAAACCCCCTAAAAATAGCCCATGAGCTAAATTTCACCCCTAAAATTATCCTTGGTTTCCATCCATGATACCATTGAACAACATAGTCCTTGGTGCTTTTTAGGTATCATAATATTTCTTTGATGATTTTCTAATGTCATTTACTTGATCGACCATAAACCTACTCACAACTACCATTGCATGAGGTAAGTTTGGATTTTGGTGCACCATTGCATACATGAGCTTTCCAACTACACTAGAATATTACACTTTTATAATTTACTTTTGTTCCTACGTAATCTCATCACTCTTGGTGTTTTGGCCATCCCATGACCTTAAAATTAAATAGTTATTAATTTCTTTTTTAAATTAGTGTACTTATACTCATAGTATTCAACCTACTTCTTTTGTCTAATACACACATTTCTTTGAAGGTTTTTCACATTTATGGGATCATCACACATGGGAGACTCATATGAAATGAAACATGCCTAGTTATTATGCAAGAAAAATAGGTGTTTATTCATATTCAATTCATTTGTTACTTATACAATTTCCCACCTCTCAGTACATGATTTAAATTATGCTGCTCAACGCGAGAGAGTTCAAGGAGTCTTATGCGATCAGTGTGTGATCATAATAATTTATGTAGTCACTAGTTTCCCCTTTCTAGTGATATTTAATGTATTCACTAGATTTTTATTTCTTGGTGACCTCATGTTGTCTTTTCAAGATCCTTGTGGTGACACATCTCTTCATGCCTTCACACATCGATGATCCACTTGATTTCAAAAAGAGTAATAACACACTAGAATATAACTAATGATCATGTTATATGTTGTTCTTAGTCCATATTTAATATGGTACTTTGGGAAGATTCATAACCATACATATTATGCTCCTTATGATTATTAAATACTTCTTTTTATCTCTTAATTACTTTGATAATTTTGGAATGCGCACCATCAACTATGGACAACTCAACATCAATTTTTGGTTGACTTATTACCTCATTATTCTTTAGTTTTGATTTCTTCTTCTAATGCGTGAAGAACCCTTAAATATCCTTAAATATCCTTCAAATAAATTATTAACATGACTTTCAAAGATAATAAAATTTACTATATTGAGTTCATTAATAATACTAAGTTGTGTATGATACTAGAGGGTTCACAAGAAATTGATTCCCATTTTCATTGCAATGAGAATGTGTACTCGTTGCAAAATTAAAAATGAGTGCGTGCTTCTAAGAATGCACGTGTGATCCTTTTCAGATAGATCCCACTTGCCCCAAACCTTGAACAAACCATATTCCATGTCAATTTGAATTCCATATCATTTAAAATAAAATAAAATAAAAGTACATGTGTGTGTTCTTGAAAGTGCACATGACCTTCTAAATATGCATGCTTGAGGGATGTCTACACATTCTTATGTGTATAAACAAGCAAAAATATACTCGGTTAATTACTATTTTTATTGTTCCCTCCCAAGCCAATGTTGAATTTTGTGCAAAGGTAATATGAGAACATTTTAGGAGGAGTTGCTTTAATCCTTTGCCAATTTAGTGCCATTTGTTGCAAGTAATTTTTATTTGTCTTGTCATTTTTATAATTTTTACGTTTTAATTTTTTTCATTTTTAAAAAAAAGTGTTATTATTGTTGAATTCTAGTTCTTATTCCATAAAGATGAAATAAAACCACAATATAAAAACAAACCAAAACCTTAACCCCTCACAAGAACCATACAATGGAATAAATCCGAATTAGATGAGCCTAGAAACTTAATTGGGGAGTTGAGGAACAAAGGAGAACCATCCTACCTTCCACTAGCCACTTCCCTTAATATCATCATTGCTTCCATTCGCAATTCCCATGGTCAATTGTTTGATATATCTAAATATTAAGCAAGGATGATTGATTTTTAATCAAGTACAAAATAGTAAGGAAGATACAAAAATATTGAATATAACCGAAGAATCCATTTTTTAGTTTTTCATTGACCCTAGAACCAACCAAGATTCTAATTCAAGAAAGATACATATTTTCCTGGATTGATGCACATTCCAACGATGGAGATACCACCATATGCATTGATGGTTTATGGCATTTTCTAAACCGTCTTTTCATAGCATGGAGGTTCCCTTGCATTTTATTTGAAAAATATGGCATGGGTTCCTTCTTGGGTACCATGTCAATTATTTTAACATTGGTGAATTCCAAAGGGTTGGTATTGGATTGGCTCAGGATCGAGTAACTACTAGGAATAACCCACTTATAGGGTTTGATACTTTGATTCATATGGCCAACACCCTCCCCCCATTCAACTCAACTAGGAGATAGGATTTAAGGTACTAGTATTGTGATATTATTCTTGACATGTAGTCTAGTCCAACATAGTACATTTGTAATAACAAGGGTTGTTGAGAGACATCATTTGGTGATGATAGGCCATCTATTTTTAGGCCTTCATTTGGTCAAGTTGGCCATTATAGTTGCAGGTGAGTTTCTCCTCATCGATGCTTTCATTGTGAACATACGTGTGATGTCCAGAAAGAGTATTATATTTGAGAATTTTTCTTGGATAAGATTAGTATGAAAAAAATGTATACTTGCATTACTTATTTTTTGGTGATAGTAGAGCTCCAAAGTCTAAGGATTGTATTGAAGAAAGGAAATAAATTTTGAATGTTTTGAGAGATAACTTGCAAGTTGCTCAAAATTAGTAGAAACAATATGTAGACTAACATAGAATGGAGAGACAGTTCCAAGTGAATGAATTGGTGTATTTGAGGTTGCAACCCTACAAACAAACCACCATAAAATGTAAAGGTTCAGAAAATCTCAAACCATGATTTTATGGTCCCTACAAAGTGATTCAAAAAGTTGGAGAAGTCGCTTGGAGCTTCCCATGGGAAGCAAAATTCATAATGTGTTTCATTTGATAAGTATTTGGTTGACATAACTTTAAAGTATTTATATCTATCTTTTATTCTGCATGTGCACCTACTGCAAGATTACACCACTACATTTGGGTGGTAGTGCACCTTATGTCCTAGATTTGATGCAATGGTATAGATTTTTCCCAAGGGGATATTCACATCTAGGTATTTAGATAACTTGATGGTTTTCCCCCTATATGTGTGTGTATATGTTTTACATGTTAACTATAAATATTCCTAACATGAGTTAAAGGCCAATCTCAACTAAAGAATTTAGACATGTGGTTTTATATAACTTTATATGTATCATACCTGTAATGTCCCCATGATTTGAAAAAAAAAAAATTTTTTTAGGTTAGTCAAATACTACTTGAACTAGACATTATCTTAACTTATGCAGAATGTGTTGTACATTGTTTCACTGCATTGTATTGTTGTAAGATGTTCTTACTTCCTTCTAGAGGTTTTCTCGATGTGGTTATTAGTGTAATGCTATGTTGCCATTGTGTTTCTTAATATCTGAGTTCGATGGTTATGTATTTAGATGTATATATGTACGGTTAATTGCTTACTTATTGCTTATAAGGTTTGATTCTTGTTTATGAGTATCTCTGACTTAACTTGTACTGTCAAGGGGTGGAGTGGTGGGACGTGTTTCCCTTGTAAAAGCACCTCAAAGGTAACTTTTTTAACGTGTCGCTACAGGGATTACTTATTTCTTATGGAACTAATGCATTTCTTTCCTTGTCGCCTGCAAGTGCACTTAACACTGAAAACTGACTATGATAGTGAAATAAAACATACTACCTAGGCTCACTACCACACATCCTAGATGACGAACATAACTATAGTCCTATCCTAGTGATTATTATTACGGTCGTTAGCACTACTATTTACGCAAGGCTAAGTTTTATTATGCCTATGTTTGTACTGGTTACCATTATTGCTTATGGTCTTATGACCAAGATTTAATTATACCTGCACTTTAACATTTACATGCTATAATTGGCATTGTAAAAGCCTTAACATTTTATATAGTAGCCCTCTATTCATTATGGTCTTTGTGTATAATTTGAAATGCATAATGTAAGCCATTCTTGGAATATTACATATGCCACGAATTATGTCTTATCCTATGTCTATGTTACCAACGTTGGGGTTTATGATTTGCATGGTGGGTAATTATTGCACTGCATTTTGGGGTGGCATAAACTATAGACCTTGGGTTTTGATGTTACATAGTGGAAGCGAGGGTGGCGAATTTAGTGTGCCTTGGAAAATAGGGGGATTAATATTAGGTCTTGGACTAGTGCTAAGGTATGGTTCATTTGTGATTTTTCTATGTGAGCTATGTCTCTGGTCTGCACTATGGCGTGAAGCTTGGAGTCTCACACTGATTTGAAGGTATGTCCTTCAATGTGGTTTTGATGCACTTGTTTTGTGGTTTCAGTTGGGAGGTTTGGAATACTCCTCATTTGCATTATGGTTTGTTGCAGGTTGCAGGGTCCTTTGGGTGTGGGTCGTCGGTCTCCGAGGTGGCCAACATGTTACCCTTTATGGGTAAGCCCTACTATAACAAGTTTGAAACTCATTCCTTCTTTGTGTGTGGGTGTTGTAAAAGAGAGTGAAGCTCATTGTTGAATTAGTTCTTGGTTTTGGTTTTAATGGTTGTGACTCAGAAAATGGACTATCTGTAATTTCTTATAAAGCATCTGTTAGGTCATGTTTTTGTTTTTTATCTTTTAATACTTTTGTTTATGTTTTGAAGCTTGATTTTATTCATTTCTTCTAGAAATTTTTGTTTCTTAGGATAGTTTGGATCACTTTCCTTTAACTTTCATGTTTATATGATTTCTTAGTTTTATTTTTCAAATTTTGGTTTGATTTATTGAAATTCATAGTTAGAGGGCTTATAGAAGGCTTATATGGATTAAAAGGTCTAAAAAATAACATAAAAACTTGATTAAGGTTCTTAAACCAAGTTTAAACCTTTATCATAAGTTTAATTTTTAAAAATCATTAACTCGGACTTTCTTGTAGCGCAAGCCTGGAAAAATTGCACACATGCGCTACAGGAAAATTGCGGAGTTCAAAAATCATCATTTCTGAGTCAATTTTTTTTTAAATTCTCACACATGAGATGTCATTCATACTGGATGATGGATTTGATACATGCTTCCTCTAGAATAATCACTGTGACAGGTGTGAATATCATCATGAGGGCTAGTCGTGATGGTCTATTGCAGAAGTGATGGAATAATGATGGTTGAACATAATGAGACAAATGTGCCTTGAATATTGTATTCCTTGAAGTGCACGTAGAGCAGATGAAGGTTGTGGCGAAAAATCACGAGTCTGCAATCGGAATTTTGAAATAGGGAAAATAATTAGGGCTTTGAAGAGCGGTCGTTTGGAGTTATCAAAGCAGTAATATAAGATTGGGAATGCAATTTGACACCTAACAGTCAAGAAAACACATATCCAGCACTTGGATTAATCACTTTGATAGGTAGGCTACGAATTGTTACTTAAGTTCATAAATTTGGGTTTTTTTCTAAACAGAGGACTAATGACAGAATTGATGGCAGATTATTAGTTTTTAAGTTTAATTCATGCTAAATGATGAATTCTCAGTCATGGAATTAAAGTATTTATCAGCTTAAACAAGAGAGTTCAGTTTAGGGTTTTTAGGTTCCCCTATATAGTATTGCCTATCAGTTTATCAAAATTTGAAGAAATTTAGAGTGTGTTTTATTGACAGAAGTTATTTGACAATAGTTCAAAATGAAAAAGAGTGGTAAGACTAATAGGGTAGCACCTTCAGACATGAGTTGGGTTCAAACCTTTCGAGATTGTGAAAAACTGTTTGCAGAAGCGGGGTGGTTAATATTTTTTGAAAGGATTGAAGGTTGTCACTCAGAATTTTCTTACAAATTTGCTCAATGTTTAGATAAGGATGTAGTGTCTTTTGATACTTTGAAGTTTAAACTGACGAGAGAATTGATAGCAGAAGCAACAGTAATTTTAGATGAGGGTGAATTCTGGTTTAAATAGGTGCCTTTCATTTTTTATGCTCAGAGATATCTACTTCCAGATGTAGTAGTAGATTGGGGAAAGGGAGTACCAATTCAAAAGTTTAAGCTAGAATGATAGAACCTATCTGTTGCAGCTGCAACATTTCCCAAAATTCAAAAATTTTGGGACCCTCCTTTAATTCATTTTCGCTCAGCGTTTTGGTTTGCTTGATGTTTTGCGCAAAGACTGCTTTTATGCCAGCAATGTTTCACTATTTTTTTTAGTTTGCCTTGTCATAAGAAGTTTTTTGGATATTGAGTCAGAAGTCTAGTCGTTTTATCATCCGTCGTTGCGGAGGGGAACCGAATATTAAATCCAGAATCAAATGATTTTAGTCTCCGACATATTCGGTGGCCGTTTGAAATCTCGTCGGGGTCTTTGTACGTACGTTTTCCGCAGTTGCGGAAATGGTTCTATGAATTCGCTCGAAGGTTGCCTCATCTTTTTCTAATCTGCCATGCTGTTTCACATGTTTTTTGTTTTCTTCAATCTTCGTCGTTGCGGCTTTGGAAAGGACTATGCTTCCGATAGTTTGTTTTATTTTTTCCGCTTGGTCGATATTTTTCACTTAATGCATGTTTATTTTATTGTCAACTTTGCTGGTCTACGGAACTCGGTTTCTTTTATGGTTTCGCCGTTGCGGCTCTCCAGCCTTCTATTGTTCCGATGCCTTAATCTTGCAAGCTCCGATGCGAGGGTTAGTTTGTTTCTCTGCCGAAGTCTTTGCGAACTCTCTGTCGTTTTATCATCCGCCATTGCGAAGGCAGTGTTGACTTGGTCGTCGACCCCTTATCCTTTTGTCGCCCGATGATTTTTTTTTCTTCCCACCAATTATAGTTGACCGGGGCGTATACATAGTGGAATTGGGTGGTTTATTATTTTATCGTTATTTTTGGACTTTTCTCTACGCTGTCATTTTCGATCGAGCAAACCAAGATTCTCGCTGTCAGTACCCTCACTCCTAGGTGGCTCCACCGTGGAAGTTCAACGGTTCTCCTCCACCAGTCGCTTAGCGCAGTGCCAGGTAGGCCCTTGTGCCCCTTTTCTGTTTCATTTGACTGTTTGAACTACTCTTCCGTCCCCATGTTTTCTTTCATTAGGATTTCCCATCCCAACCTGTATATCTTCAAGTTAATTAGTATGGCTGGCATTTCAGGGTATTGTGGTTCTGAATCAGCGTTCTCTCTCGCAGCCATTATGGTTGGAAATCCTGCACTCGATTGTTGGGGAAATCGGTGCAGACGGTCATTACCCAGTCCACACCAGTTTTCCCCATTTTGCGTTTGGATGTCTAGAAAGGGCTTTCATGGCCTTCCTGGGAAATGCTAAGTTGTTTCCACTGGTTCGGTCACCCTCATTTTTTGAACCGAGACCTCACCATTTATTTTAGTTCCTTGCTTAGGGCGACCTTGTTCACTGTCGAATCTGAACCCCGAACCGATCTTGGTTTTAGTGGCTCTTCCCAGTCAAACCGTGAGGTGATAATTTACAGTCTCCTAGTGTGCTATCACTTGTGACATCCTTACTTTGGTTTAGGCATCGCATAACGTTGTGATCCACAGCACTGAGGGGGGGGGTGGTTTGAAATTTTTTCTGTTTGGCATAAAAGAAGAGGAGTGTTCGTCGTTTAGAAAACCCATGTTTGTCTAGGATGATCTGCGCATATTGGTTGTGAGTCGGTTTCGGTCTTTGGGCAAGAACATTTGGTTTTAGATGTTGTTTGCGTATTTTTCATAGATGCATTCATGATTAGCACAGATGAGGTAAAAATGATTACACTGTTGTCTTTATTTTAAATGTTCTCTAGAAATGACATAACAGAACCTAAAACACTTTCCTGTACATGACAAGGAAATTCCTGAGAATTCAAAATGTCTAAGCATTAGAAGAAGAAGGCTCCCACAATTGAAGAGGAACCTGAAGTCAAGGTCAGCACCAGAGTCGAATACACTTACGAGGACACCAAATGCATGATTGGTGTAGAACCTGAATATCAATGGGGGCATATTTACAGATTGATTATGCGTCAAGAGGTGCCTGACATAGGTTTTGAGGAAGAAAACATCTATGCCAACATAGAGAGGTCTTCATTAATGAAAATTGCTACTAGACCTGAAATCTTTCCATGCTCGGAGGTGATTGGGTGGATTCTGCACAGGGAAGATGTGACCACCATGATTCTGGAAAATGTTGATAAACAGGGTTATGCTGCCTATAGCCCTGGATATTTGGCCCTAGCTTACCACTTACTAGAAGCACAAATATATCTAACTGAAGGGTGATTCCATGAAGATGGGTAACACTTTTTGGCCAAATTTGGCGATGAAAACCTGATTTTTTACTCATGTGCTAGATAGAAGCCCTCAAAACGCATATATGCCATGTGAATTTTGACTTGCAGTAAAAAAACAAATTGTAGAATATTATGTTGGCTTCATTTTGATATTTTTTAAAAAATATTCCGATGTCATTTAATGTGTGAATTTTTGCATTTAATGAACTGTGTGACCTTAAAAATTTGAAGAAGCTAATAAGTGGCTCGTGTCCACGTAGAGTAATTCAATCTTGCATTAATAATTTAAAAAAAATAAATATATGAGCATGATCTACATAAAATGCAGTGTGATGTGCATATTTTTTTGTTAATTTTTTTTGCATTATACAATTATATATTATTTTTTGAAAGTGACCACATTCGATTTCAGCATCGTTTTAAACACGTATTTGTCCACGTAAAGCAATTTTTTCTATTTTTTCAAAAATTGAAAAACCAAAGATACCCTTTTGAAGAGAACACGTCGATATGTGATGTGTGCATTTTTAAGAATTTTTTGGCTGTGTATTTTTAACTTTGCGGATTTTTCTTTGAGTTGCTTCAAAGTTGCAGTGTGGTTTTCTAAGTATAAGTTTTAGAAGTAATTAAAAAATAAATTTCATATGAATGCCAAAATGCGTGTATGATACCTCAATGGATAGAAGATTCGTTGGTGAATTTATCGGTGTCAACTCTGCTCAGGTATGTGCTAGGAATGGCAGGGTTTACACCTCTGCAAGGCACAGGAAATTTTTCATTTGTTTGAATGCGGGCTAAGTCTGTTTTCTTAAGCCCTCGACCGAGGTATTTAAATACCTCGGTCGAGGTCTTAACGAAACCTCGACCGAGGGTTTGTAAAGCCCTCGACCGAGGGTTTAACAAACCCTCGGTCGAGGCATCTATTAAATCAATTAATCGCAATACCTCGACTGAGGTATTTATTAACTAATCACAATACCTCGACCGAGGTATTTATTAACCCTAGGTCGAGGTTTTAATACCTCGGTCGAGGGTTAATAAATACCTCGGTTGAGGGCTGAACAAAACCTCGGTCGAGGGATTGATAAAACCTCGGTTGAGATATTAAGACCTCGGTCGAGGGTTTAACAAGCCCTCGACTAAGGTGCATTTTTCTGTTTTTGCCGAAATGCGCTTGCCAAAAAGTGTTACCCAGGTCCGTGGATTCACCCTAAAGACTAGCTGAAAAGCATCATGATGGACCTAGTAGAGACACTGAAGAGCATGCTCATGCCTGGAAAAAACTTTAGAACCAGGCCGACTGGAGAGTATGACACTACAAGTCTAAGAACCCTTTATAGGTTCATCGCCTTGATGCTGAATAGAATTTTCGGAAGGGCCCACGGTAAAAGCTTCAAATTGGAGTGGGTGCTGATAATTTTTTATGTTGCAACACAGGGGACCGTTTTCAACTAGGACAACATTGTGTCCAATATCCTCTCAGTATACATAGCATCAGCATTAGGAGGGGTGTCCCAAAAGAGATCAGAATTCTACATGAGCTCTATACTAATTGATTGCATACTATGCAATCAGCCTTTCCCCAATCTGAGGTGCATCTAGGATCGGGAAAGAACCCCGGTCTACTCGGTGTATAAGCCATTGTGAGCTCACAAATATCATAGCCACTATAGGGAAGTGTGTGAACACTTCGTTATGCCACTATATACCTTAATTTTCTTGAAATAATGCAACTGCATGTCAGAGGAGGCATTGCTGGTGATTGAAGAGTATCTTGATTATTACTTGACTGAGGATGGACTATATTTCAGAATGTTTGGATGCTCCAGAGCACCCTCACTACTGCCTAAGTATGCCACAGACTATGTAGTCTACAAAGAGGCAGTTAGACAAGTCTTTTTAGATGGCATAGGGAGTTTTTTGTTTGAACATAAGAAAGAAACATACCCTCCCTTTCCATTCAGATTGGGAAGTTACAAGTTTACCAGGGTAAAGAAGGCCGATGAATTAATGGAGGAGTTGGATAAATTCCATTTTGGGGAAATGCGTTTCCACAGGAATGACTCCTAGAATAAGGCTGCAGAGCACTGCAAAGAGGCAAATGTTCATTTTGAATACACTAGCCACTGGGACAGAGAGGAGTCCATTTTCGGCAGTGCACAGAACATGACGGCCTTAAGAAGAAGGTTTAAAAAGAAAATCACCACCAAAGGTGGAAAGGGACAAGATGAGCAGGAAAAGGCTGAGGAGGAAGAAACCAGGAGAAGAAATGAAGAGGCTAGGAGGCTAGCTCAAGAGGCCGAAGGCTGGCTAAAAGGATTGGAAGAGGAGAAGAGAAGAGCTACACAAGAGGCAGCCATAAATGCACAAGAGGCAACCAGAAAAGCAGAGGAAGCTGCCAAAAGTGAAGAAGAAGAAAGAAAAAGAAAGATAGATGAGGAGATGAAGAAGCAGGAAGTAGAGAAGATAGAGATGACACAGACAGTGACAGAGAAATCAGCTTTTGACGCAGCAAACAGTCAGGATTAGGACTTAGAAAACCATGACATTCAAGATCCTGAAGCGCCTGCTGCTAGCACACCAGGACAGGCTACAGTACCCACCCTTAGGCTAATCCCATTTGACCAGAAGAAAGGGGAGGAGGTATCGGATTTTAATACTATCTTTTATGATAAAGAAAATAAAAGGATAGTAAAGAGGACTGAGAGAAAGTTTGAAACCGGGGGGCTGTTCGGTAAAATGATAAATGATACAACTATTGTATACGGGACAGATAGAGATCCCAGGTTCACTATCAGAGCGGGAGCTAGATTGATCCATGCCTCCGAGGATAATGTAGATAAAATAATGATGGATCTTGAGCAGACAAAGAAGTCTTCTTCTCAACTCAAGGATACCCTGAGAAAGGAAAGAGAAGAAAATAATAGGTTAAAGAGAAAGTTTGAAGACATACAAAAGGAAATAAAGTCTTCAAAAGATGAACTTTAGGTCCTCCAGATAGAAAAAATATCGATGGATACTGCCCAAGAGTGTCTGGAGAGAGTGCAGTAGGAATATCAAGAGTTGAGGGCGGAGAAAGAATAGCTACTAGGTAGGATAGGGGATTTGGAGCTACAGAAGGCTACTTTGGAGGAAGGTGAGAGGCAATATCAAGTGCAGAATGTAGAACTTAAAGAGAAGATTACCTCTTTGACAGTATCCCTAGAGGAGGCTAGGGAACAATAGGTTAGTCTTCATCCTTTCAAGGGGCACGTCCTGGCATAGAGGAGCAAGATGTACCAGCTGCAAATTTCCATAGAAGAAGAGAGGTGCAAAATATTGCAGGTGGACAATCGGCTTGAAGATATTTTGGAAACCTCTTCATATTTTACTGACAGATCTCAAGACATCCTGGAAGTCCTCACAGGAAGGATGGAAAGGTTAGAAGCTAATGAAGAAACTCCTGTAGAGTTACCCTCAAAAGATCAGCAAACTCTCAGGAAGGACTACGATTTGTTGGAGTTTTCCATCAGCACAGCCAAAGAGTTCAAGAAGGATGTTAAGAAGACAAGAGGGGCATCTGCAAAATTATTTAGGAGGCTTCTGATCACTTATAATCAATGCCAGGTAGAGGCTGAGCAAAGAATGGATGCTTTTCCGGACCACACCTTGTTTTTGGAAATTTTGCAAATAAGGTATCATGAAGATGAAAAAAGGATACAACACATTAAAGATTTAAATGAGCAGACCCTAAGGAATGAGGTAGATCATTCTATGGTTAGTGTACTGCTATTAGAATACCAACTTCTCCTAAGCACAGCCAGAATAGAAGTCATTAGGAACCAAGTTGCAAAATTTGAAATAAATATTCGATTCTTGGAACCTTCTGAATTTGAAAGTTTTGCTTCAGAGGCTTCAGCGTGGAAGAAATTTTTGAATAATCAAGTGGGGCCCTCCTCATGAATATTTGTTCACTTTTGTAATATTTTATAAATCTCACAAACACTTAGTGAAAGTAAATTTAAAAGGAGGCGGAGAGTTGGGGAAGCCCAAGAGTCATTCGTGGGCAGCCCAACACTTTTGTTCTTTTGTATAAATATAGAATATTTAGATGAGAGGAGGACTTTTTCCCAGCTATATTGGAAGACATATTGTAAGAAGAACTATTTCCTTTTGCAATAGATAATTACAGTTTGCCTGTTGGAGAAAGCTTGGTGGGATGTTCAAATGTTATGCTGTGGATTTGTTGAAGAGGAACTATTTCGTTTTCAACTTTTTGTCCATTAACTGTGAGATCGTTCTAACTCTTAGGACCTATGTTCTTCTTTAAATGATTTCTGGTTCATTTTATGAAAAATACCACCATGATTAATGAATGTTGTTCATAAGCAATTGGCTATCTGGTTGTTTTAATATCTTTAATTTTTCATGCATTTGGAAGAAGTATCAACTATCTATAATTTCTCTTTACAATGCATGCACAAGATACATTACTCATTAATAAGTGACAATCTTGCTCCCTGGGGATAGGTTAGGTAGTAGTTTTAATTTCTTGTTGTGTGTATGATTTAGATGCATGAGAGTTTAAGATGAGAGGTAAGAACTTGCGCATAACATTGTGAATACTCCTTGAATTCTGTATCAATCTACATGTTATGTAGGCACTTGCATTTCATATTTAAATTAAAAAATACAAAAATATATACGGTGGACTGGGCCGCAATCGGTAAAACCTTTATTTTTGTTACTTGACCTATGGTATCCGGACCACAAACCGGACGGATTCCCTACACCAAACTGTCACGGGCTAGTTGGGAACGTTCACTGGGGAGAATACCTTGCTCTTGTTGCCTATGATTTTCCAGGCCTCAACACTATCAAAATCCTACAAAGTTATTTTACTTGTGAAGGGAGGTTTTCTTTTGTGTTTAAGTATCATTTTAGATTCCTTCCACATCTTAGTCATGAATCCAAAATGAATCTCCAATTCTTCTTTTTGAAAAGTTTACAGAATATGTCAAGCAGGGTGAAAGAACATCAGGATCACACCAAACAATCAGTATTTCATCATGGGCTTATTAAACAAGTTATAAGCATTGTACTTCAGAAAATAGAGAAGAAATGGGAATACTTCTTGTTTTGGTCAGCTTTCCAATCAGAGAAGGAAGAGCAATCTCAAAAGAGACAGTTAGACAAAGGTCAGAGTTTGATCAAGAAACTTAAAAGGAAAGTCACAGTCAAAGATGAAGAAGATGAAAACATTGAGATTGAACAACCAATTAATGTTGAGGAAAACAAAGTTTCAAAGTCAGAGGAGAAGGAAGTTGATCCTATAGAAGATGCTTCTCCTGAAGAACTGAACCAAATTGTAAATGAAGAGGTAAAGAAACAGGAACAAACCCTATTACAGTACTCTCTGAAGATAATGAAAAATCCTTATTAGATGAAGTTAGGGTTCATGCTACTGATGAAGTTAAGGTTCACTTTAAAGAAGAGATACATACCCATTCTAAAGAACAGATAGTGTCACGAAGGAAGAAAATAAAATTTGTTGAATTAGCTTCAATTACACATCAGGGGAAAGATTTGAAAATGTTAGGAGAGGTTGGAGTAGTTTGGAGGCCCAAGACAAGGCCAAAGAACAAGATTAGGTTAAATATGAAGAAGCTATTAAATCCCAAACTCGTTGAGAAAAAGGTTACAGTAATAGAAGATTCATCATCTCAGGAGAAATTGGAAGATAGTGAGGATGAAGACAAAGAAGTTATGAAGGGTAAAAAACCAATAGTTTCAAAAGATAAACCAGTCTTCACTAATACTAAAATCTCAGACATATTCATGAAGGTTTGAAATAAGATGATTCAAGAACAACAGCGAAATGATATAAAGAGTTCTTGTATGGAGAAAAGAGAGGCAATTGAAGAAGCAGTTCAATGTAGTATCAAAGCTGAAGAACATTGAGAAATTCCTGAGACCTTGACAGAGCATATGAAGGAGGATGAAGAAATATTCAAGAAGCTGAAAATCCCATGGATACCAGAAGGGATGTAGCCAATAGTAGAAGGTAAATGCATTGATTTTGAAAAGGAAAATCTGCAAAGGAGTATCAAGCAATACAAGCATCAAATTGAGTACCTGCATGAAAGCAATGAAGGATTAGTGACAGCAAATAAAAGACTAAGAGAAGATCTGGAAGAAGTCAATAGTCACTATCAGGAGTTGATTTCCGTTTCTAAAGAATCTTTAAAAATAAAAATACATATAGAGAACCAGTTTACATAAATAAAGAAAACTATTCAAGAGATGACACAGCAGAATGAAGAATTGACAATAAGAGTTGTAGATCTGGAAGCAGACCACCAGAAAGCTAGAAGGAAAGCTCTAGCTTTAGAGGGAATTGCTCTTTTAGCAGAGGGAGAAAAAGAATTGTAAAAGTACTTTAGGAAGAGCAATTATTAGTTAGTTTGAAAAGTTATTTCATTTTTGTATACTGATAGTTTATATTGAATAGTTCGATAGATAACCTGAAAAGTAGTTAGGGTTCAGTTATGCAACTGTTTTTGAAGGAACGGGATAAATGTATGTCTGAAAAAGGACCAAGGGTTTGATTTTTGTGGCAAGGGGAGGCTATCAAGCTCTGGTTTATGAAGCTAAGTGTAAAGACTCTTATGTGTTTTTGATGACTGAACTATGAAATATATGCAACTATATGCCCTTTTAGAGTTTTGGCTGGTTTCATTTCTAATTTGTGTTAATTACTCAGTTGGTATACCCATTTCCTATTTAAGGTTTTTATGCTTGAAATGCTTGCTAATTGTGGGTGAAACTCAGTACTGTGATTATTATGTTTGGATTATGGTTTATATGTTATGCATCTCAGTCATTTAAATGCTCATGATTTAGTGTTTACTTTTGTTTCATAAATTTTCATCCCTCTTGTCTATAAACTGTACAACCAAAACCCTAGAAAAAACCTATTTTACTTTATTGTGTTTATTGAGATTGTGTTTCCTTGTTCTTTAGTAGTCTGAGAACAATTTCTAGCACTAACAGCATCCATAGATGCGTTTATCATTTGGGGTTTTTGGTTGGGTTGGCACCTTTGGGACGAGACTGTTTGGAATCAATCTGTGTAAATGAATACTTCATTGACAATGTTGACCGTGATGAATATTACAGGCTTTTTGGTTTTGGTTAATGTGTTGGGTTTGAAAGAATGGTGACAGCACCATTGCTTGCAATGGTGCATAGCCTTGGATATACGACTTTGTAAAATTTTATATTATTTTACAGTGATTATTTTCTATAGCATTAGCTTATTGTGTGTATATCGTGGTTATGGTTTTTAATTGGTATTTCTATAAATTCATGTTCATTATTTATTTGAATATTTTACCACATTGGTCGGCTTCGAGACCCATACCATTACTTGGAAATGGAACTCTTGCCATGTAGTGTCGTGACTGTGCTGATTAATATTATTTTGGGATGTTTATTTGGAAATGGTCGTAACTGTTGGGATTTATATTTATGAATGGAGTCTCCTTGCTATGAATTAGCATTGATAGGGTTTTAATGGACTTATGTTAAGGGTTTACCATTTGTACTTAATGGAGTTACTGTATTGTACAAACTCGTGAGCCACGAAATGGATAGGGAGTATAATTGTAACTTGGGGTTTTAATTTTTGTGTTAGATATATAATGAACTAATTTACAGCTGGTGTATTCGATTTGGTAAATGATAAGGGAAACGTTGACACGGCAAATGTTCTGTTCTGAGTTCAATGTTTATGGCTTTCGATTTTATAGCGTATACTGTGTAGTTTGTATAAATGAAAAATGATACAGCGTTTGGAAAAAGCAGCTATGGTTAAGAACTGGGGTTTACAAATCGAAATGGGGAAACGTTGACAAAGCAACGATTTCGATCTGCGTTTAATCTTATGGCATTTTATTTTGATTTATAATGTAGACTGTGTAATATGTTTATGAGTTATTATAGCGTTAAACGCTGCTAATGAATCCTACAGGGTTTGTTCTTAGCCATGTTTTTAAATGTATGTTGGGAAATGGAGGTTGTGAGCTCATTAGGATTCGATCCTGGCTACGACGGTTGTAAACAATGAGTAATGAGAAATAACTTGTTTGGGCATTCATGCCCTCAGGATTCGATCTCGTGACCTCTTTTCATTTACACGATATATTTTAATGAGTTTTGTGATTAGCTTTTTGTAATATACCTCTTATGTCTCGATTCCATTATGAGAGAAAAGGTAACATGCCTAGATCAGCAAGAGAAAAATATAATTCTAAAAGACTATTTATACCTTTGCACAACCATCCTGAAAAATAACACAGTGTTAATATCTGACCAAATTATTGAAAACTAAATGATCATCATATGATTAAACTATTTAACATACGACACACATCAAATAGACGAGCTTCCTTTGTATTCTAATTAAACGTCATATTTTCGACCCCAAATAGGGAACTAATTGTGTACAGCTTGCATCCATTAAATTGAATACATACTTGAGTCCATCCATCCATGGTTCCATAAGTGACTAACATACAGGCTTCTTACGTACCTTCAAGGTCTTGAAATTTACCTTCTGTTTACAATCTTCATCAAAATAATTTATAAAAAAAACTTAAGCATGATTCCTAGATTTTATGGAAAGGAGATCACATAACATTTTTACCCAGCCACACTTATTTAACCATAACACTTTTATGACCTATTAACCATGTTGTTGTAACACTAATTCTTTGACTTCCTTAGGATCATATCTATACATCATGTGTTTAAAAGCTAGAATGACATTACCAACGAAAGTGCATTCAACTTGTACCAATAAGAGTATGTTATTTATTCCAGCACATTTTACAATTACAAAGCACTTTACTTGAGCCTCATCAATACATGGTATGCATAAATCACGAAAAGTAACACAAAGTCACGTCGATGTACGTGGTTCACCCCCACCTTGGGGGCTACATCCACCAAGAGTTGTTAATATTTTTATTAATTTAACCAATTTGATAGGTTACAAAACGTACAACACTTCATCTACACTTTTCCTTTCAAGAAAAAGAAGAGGGACCCATGCTCTCCCTCTCAATACAATATATATATAACTCAGCAATAAAATAAATACTCTGGTGAAAAATTCACTTGACAGGATTACATACATGAATGATGCAGTTTAAGGTTTAAACGAACTATAATCCAAACTGACTATCATATCAGACTCTTATATCCCCATTTCTACTTAGATACCATACTCATGCTCTATTTGAGGTATTAGAAACTAGTCGCTGGAACAAAAGGATTAAGAATTAGGTGTGGAACTTTGGTGTCGTATAAGACATGTATCCCTCAAATAGAGAGAGAGATATCCTTCTAAGAATACTCTAGGGACTTCTCCTAAACTTATTTCTTCAAGCGAGAGTATAAAATCAAACTGGGAGGAAAACGCTCCTCATAGAACCTATGCACAAAGCATGCTCTTAACCATTATCAAAAGATTAAGACAGATTTAAGGCTCAACCCACTCGTCGTCGTTCCTTAGGTCTAAAGATCGTGAATGTGTTAGCCTGTGATTTTCAGCCCTCATAACGATTCATAGAGAAGAGGGGGTACTGTTAGGATAGCTTGTCTGCTATACGAGTTGAAGCCACTTAAGATAACCTTTAAATTTTTTAAAACAAGGGATTCAAAATGCATAAAATATTGGTGCCTTTTAAGTCAAAATAAAAAGTGTAAGCCAGCATAAGAACCCTAACTCGCATCTTCAAATCCCTGGCATTCCATATCAATTAGAAAACGTAATAAAAATAAAGGTGCCCCTTCAAAAGAGGATCTCATAGTTTGGGTTCAAAACTACTAGATTGGGCAAGTGTTTAAAGTCTAGAGCCTACCTAAAACAATCATCAAACATTTGTTATGATCAGAAAGCAAGGCATCAGGTCCAATCGATTCAGATCCAGCATATAAGAGAAAGACGCAGGGAATGAACAAAATTCCATGTTTGGTCAGTTGATAGCTATGTCGATTTTTGATTAGCAATTAAAATATGATGTGAAACTAGCTGCATCCCAAACGCAATCCATAGTAGGCAATGCGCGATAAAATATAATGTACCTGGATATGCTATCTCCCAAAATGCAACCCACAGTACATAATATGCAAGGAAATCAAAAAAGAAAATCTAGAAATGCTACATCCCAAAATGAAATCCGTAGTTCAATATACAATGAAATATAAAGTAAACCTAGATATACTATGACCCAAAATGTAGAATGCACATGTTGTATTCTTACCATGAACTCGTGTGTCCAGATGGCTTACTTCCCACACCAGCAATTATAAGCCCATACTTTCAGCGCACGAGGTGCAGAAAAAAAGCCTCCAACATTCCCCCATTCCCCAATTCCCTTTCTCAGCATAGATGGTAAATTTTTTTTTTACCCTCCTTCAAAAATGCCGAGCTTCCTCCTTTTTAAAGGGGTAAAGAACACTCCTTTTTGGCAGCGATTGTTCTCCCTAAGCTTATGACCATTTTGAGTATTAATTATTCCCCTTCCTCTTACCTACCCAAGAGGTGAGGGGTGTGCTGACATTCCGACTGTCTGCAAAATGTTTAAGGTACGGGAAGCACTTCTTGTTGTGGGAATAATTCCCAAATTTTAGGATAGTAATTCTGTCACAATTAGTGTTGAGGTGGTCTTCCCTAAAATTTGCCGTAACCAAATTTAATCCAAGGCATGCGACCTGCCCAACGAGTATTTCCATTAAGGTATGACAGAATAAAATATTCCTTTAATTGATGTATGTAGGAGTGTCCTAAGAAGGAATTAAACCATTATTCAGACTTTATAATAATTATACATGTCCTTTTAACAAATTGTTACTGTCTAAAAAGGAAATGAATTCGTCATTTAGATTGTAAAGAGAAATAACCCTTGTCTTTCTTAAGGATCTAGTCTATCATTCTATGATAGATTTCATTATTAATCCATCATTTCTCTTTTCTCATGATGGACTTTTAATTATTGATTAATCATGCCCTTTTTGCCAAAGGACTCTAAATCCATGAAATTTAATTAATTACTTAATATATATATATATATATATATATATATGGGTTTGTTTTTCAATCAGTGTCTTTTAAGACTAAAATCTATCGTTACCTTCCTTATAAGGACAGTCCGTGTACTTTAATGTACCACTTCCTTTCCATCGAGGAATTGTCCTTTTCCACGACTTCCTCTCCTCTTAGGATGTCACCTAAGTCGTTGAAGGAAATTGTTATATTTTCTTGTATTTACTTAGGTATGTCGAGTATAAGTCCCTCTTTCTCTAGATTCAGATATTAATCTAGATGTGAGATATGCTAGGGCCGCTATCTCTCTTATGGATCCTTTAATCATTTGTTCTTATTGCCTTTATGCTCCCTAAGTTTTACTTATATAAGTTGCAAGATTTATTTCCGGAGGGGCCTTGGCCTTGAGCTCCTCACCCGGAAACAAATACAATAACACTTGAATTTACAAAACATCTAGGGTTCTCTTGAGAGGGTTGTTACATCCTCTCCCCCCTTAAAGTAACAGCATCCTCGGTGTTCTTATGTTTAAGCATTTTTATGCTTCCATTATGTCGCTTTCTTGTCCTCTTCCTTCATCATGATCCCTTACGATCTTTCCGTATCTTCTCGAGTCGCTATTGTTCATAAATCTATAGTTTTCCTGCAACAAATTTGGGTCTAGCCCAATTTTTTTTTCTGCAGTACATCAGGTACAAAATAACAGTACAATTTAAATATCAGCCATAGACTCCTTTGCATTGTAATCATCTGCAATTTTCTAGTGTTCATTGGTGCCATAATACCCAGTTATTTTCCAAAATGCAATTGATACAACAATAAAACATGACTACTAGCATTGACATTGAGACAATGTAGAAATCCAATTATACAATTTTCATAATCCACATTGCCTCCAATAAACCTGTCAGTTCTATCTATCAATAAATGAACACATTACCTCATCGGTACAAGTTTACCATTAATGCACATACCTTTTCCCACATTGCTATTTACTTTGGATGTCCTCCATCCCAGCACACCAAGTGCCAACAGTACTCCAAGTACCAATTCAAGCCACCCAACACAAGGATGATACCAACCCTTCGTGTATCTCCTTTTTTTGATATTCAGGGTGCTTTATCGTTATTCTTTTTTCTCGATGTTCCTCCATCCCAACACACCAAGTGCTAACAGTACTCCCAATACCGATTCAAGCCACCCAACACAATGATGATACCCTCGTATCTCCTTTTGTGCTCTTCATGGTGCTTCACCAAGCTGAGGCACTCCGTTCTCGCATACCCCCACAGCGCCTAGAGGTTATTCTCTTCACAGATTCCCCCACTCATGTGACAGTCCTCTAATGTGTGCGGAACGAGTCTTAACCAAATGTCTTGCATCTAGGTGTCCCCAGAATGCATAGTGGTCCCTCGCTGGCCCGGGGGAAAAACAAGGTAGCTTTCAATCACATGAGATTTAACTCATCATAGTATTGGAGCGTTAGCCTTTTCTTATGGCCATAATTTCTCATGTGTGCAAGCACTCTATGGGTGTTAGTTTATCATATTGCGGATACCCCAAAATAAATCAATTATCATAGTTGCATTAATTTTAATTGCCATTCATGAGTTATGTAACCTTGTAAATCATATATAAAGTTACTCCTTACTCTTTTTTTATCACAACTTACATACGTAGGGAGTTTTATATACCATAATGCATGTCAATTGTAGCAATTGTCATAATATCAGCGAAGCCTGCAAGGTTAGTATGTAGACATCATCCACTGTTAGTTTATGAACAACCAGATTATACAAATTTATTACTTCTAATTATAAAACAACCTGACCGATAGAATATAGGTGCATGTGCAAAGATATATTAGAAACATAACAATTCATTATAACATCATCAACTTCTTAATGCATAACCTAAATAAGCTAATCATTAAACTTACATGCTATGCCAAGTCAAGGTAGACATATTGTTATTCATTAAATCGTTTTAATGATCCAACCATATAGCCAGACTTGTGGTGGATATATGATTTAAAATCCCAATAATTATAACCTTTATACATTCATCTTCATTGTAGCAAAGACTTTCCCTACCTCCATTCAGGGAGTTACCCAAACAAAGATAATAAAGCAATAGATGCCTAAAAGTAAAGACTCTAAGCTCTATTCCATAGTAACCAAACAATATGCAATTCCAAGAAAACATTTTAATGCTGAACAAATAATTACCTGCAACGCACAGTAATTAAATCAATTCCATAGTAACTAAACAATATTCCATTCCAAGAAAGATTTAATGGAATTGTTACTGCTCAATAAATAATTATTTGTCATGCACAATAATTAAATCAATTCCATACTAATCTAAATAATATTCAATTCCAAAACCATTTAATGAAATGGTTGCCGCTTTTACCAATGATAAGGTGATCCTTAAATGAGCTTTGCTTTTCGAATCACTCTTCCTAGGTAATGAGAGATAGATGTTGAACGGTATTAGTAATCTAGCTCAACTAGTTTCCAGCAATGACATTTGTTTTCAGGTAATTTAAACCTAACATTTCTTCTTATATTTAAATTGACCAATTGCCTTTTTCTTCTGCTGATCATGTGAAGGAGACACACTTTCTAATATGTCTATTAATTTGGTACTTAGAGCTCTTAAAAATATATAATAACATCATGGAAAACAAGAATGCGATCAGGTTGTTAGGCTATCTTTTCTAAGTTGCCAATAATAAATATATATATATTTCTATTTTTACCAAAAGGTTTTCTAAAAGTGAAGTTACCTATTTGTAAAAGTTCTTCTCTCATCACCTTTCTTCCTACTAATTCACTGTTACTAAAGTACTATTACTTGTTTATTCTTCCAAGTAGCACGGTTTGAAGAAAAGATATTATGGAGAAAATATTTTCATAATCATCTCTCAAGTATTTTGGAAAAATAAATAAGAGTAAGAGAGGACTAGTTCTATATCCTTTAAACACTTGTAGGAAGATGAAATAAAATGGATGAAACAAAGCATATCGAGTTCCAAAACATTATATAGCAATTAACGTTAAAACAAAGAATTGAATATATATATATATATATATATATATATATATATATATATATCCACGAGATTCTTTGATGAAGTTTCAAAATGTATTAAATAATTCAAACCATATATGCCAGCAACGTTTTCTTTCCATCTTTCAAGTAGAAGTCAACTTTAAAATCTGGGAAAGCACATGAACAAAAATATTATTACACGATCAAGCAAGAAATAAACTAGCACATGCTTACGCAGTACTCCTAGAGGGAATGCAAACTTTCCAATACCCAAACGTATCCAAACTGCCTGAAAACATAGTTCACAAACCTATGATACACAAAGTCATGTATTACTCAAGCACACACAGTAGGGAAATCATGGTTTATGGTTGTACGACATCCCTTGGTCAGGTAAGAGAAACCAGATAGAGATCATAACACATCCCTTTTGTTATCAAACCCCGACAGAGGGTGATTCAGGGCTATGACGATTTATGCAAACATATATATATATATCGGGTTATCATTTCAGGTGCATTCAAAAGCCGACAAACATAATCACAGGCTATATTATGCACAGGTCTATTTATTAGTCAAGCACACTTAGAAGGAGATCATGAGTCATACCTAGAAAAAAATTGCAGAGGATGCTACCTTTGGAAAACCCCGTAAAGACATCGACTTCTCCTGCACAACTCAATAAACATGTGTATTGGGTACAACTTAAGTTACCTGGATTAGACGAACAGTGTGAACTTGTTGGTTTTCTGGGTCACGGAGAAAAATTCAATCGTTAGTAAAAACAAAACATGCTGGAGCGTTTTTGAGCCCAATAGGCCCGAGCGTTTTAACCTTGCTCTGATACCATATGTAATATACCTCTTATGTCTCGATTCCATTATGAGAGAAAAGGTAACATGCCTAGATTAGCAAGAGCAAAATATAATTCTGAAAGACTATTTATACCTTTGCACAACCATCCTAAAAAATAACACAGTGTTAATATCCGACCAAATTATTGAAAACTAAATGATCGTCATATGATTAAACTATTTAACATACGACACACATCAAATAGATGAACTTCCTTTGTATTCGAATTAAACATCATATTTTCGACCCCAAATAGGGAACTAATTGTGTGCAGCTTGCATCCATTAAATTGAATACATACTTGAGTCCTTCCATCCATGGTTCCACAAGTGACTAACATACAGGCTTATTACGTACCTTCAAGGTCTTGAAATTTACCTTCCGTTCACAATCTTCATCAAAATAATTTATAAAACAAACTTAAGCATGATTCCTAGAGTTTATGGAAAGGAGATCACATAACATTTTTACCCAGCCACACTTATTTAACCATAACACTTTTATGACCTATTAACCATGTTGTCGTAACACTAATTCTTTGACTTCCTTAGGATCATATATATACATCATGTGTTTAAAATCTAGAATGAAATTACAACCGAAAGTGCATTCAACTTGTACCAATAAGAGTATGTTATTTCTTCCAGCACATTCCACAATTACAAAGCACTTCACTTGAGCCTCATCAATACATGGTATGCATAAATCATGAAAAGTAACACAAAGGCACGGCGATGTACGTGGTTCACCCCCACCTTGGGGGCTACATCCACTGAGAGTTGTTAATTTTTTTATTAATTTGACCAATCTAATAGGTTACAAAAGGTACAACACTTCATCTGCACTTTTCCTTTCAAGAAAAAGAAGAGGGACCCATGTTGTCCCTCTCAATACAATATATATATATAACTCAGCAATAAAATAAATACTCTGGTGACAAATTCACTCGACAAGATTACATACATGAATGATGTAGTTTAAGGTTTAAATAGACTATAATCCAAACTGACTATCATATCAGACTCTTATATCCCCATTTCTACCTATATACCATACTCATGCTCTATCTGAGGTATTAGAAACTAGTCGCTGGAACAAAAGGATTAAGAATTAGGTGTGGAACTTTGGTGTCGTATAAGACATGTATCCCTCAAATAGAGAGAGATATATCCTTCTAATAATACTCTAGGGACTTCTCCTAAACTTATTTCTTCAAGCGAGAGTATAAAATAAAACTCGGAGGAAAATGCTCCTCATAGAACCTATGCACAAAGAATGCTCTTAACCATTATCAAGAGATTAAGACAGATTTAAGGCTCAACCCAGTGGTCGTTGTTCCTTAGGTATAAATATCATGAATGCATTAGCCTGTGAGTTTCAGCCCTCATAAGGATTCATAGAGAAGAAGGGGTACTGTTAGGATCGCTTGTCTACCATACGAGTTGAAGCCACTTAAGATAACCTTTAAATTTTTAAAATAAGGGATTCAAAACGTATAAAATCTTGGTCCCTTTTAAGTCAAAATCAAAAGTGTAAGCCAGCATAAGAACCCTAACTTGCATCTTCCAATCCCTGGCATTCCATATCAATTAGAAAATGTAATAAAAATAAAGGCGCCCCTTCAAAAGAGGAACTCGCAGTTTGGGTTCAAAACTACTAGATTGGGAAAGTGTTTAAAGTCCAGAGCCTACCTAAAATAATCATCAAACAGGTGTTATGATCAGAAGGCAAGGCGTCGAGTCCAATCGATTCAGATCCAACATATAAGAGAAAGACGCAGGGAATGAACAAAATTCCATGTTTGGTCAGTTGATAGCTATGTCAATTTTTTATCAGCAATTAAAATATGATGTGAACCTAGCTGCATCCCAAACGCAATCCATAGTAGGCAATGCGTGATAAAATATAATGTACCTGGATATGTTATCTCCCAAAATGCAACCCATAGTACATAATATGCAAGGAAATCAAAAAAGAAAATCTAGAAATGCTACATCCCAAAATGAAATCCGTAGTTCAATATGTAATGAAATATAAAGTAAACCCGGATATACTATGACCCGAAACGCAAAATGCACACATTGTATTCTTACCATGAACTCGTGTGTCCAAATGGCTGACTTCCCACACCAGCAATTATAGGCCCATACTTTCAGTGCACGAGGTGCAGAAGAAAAGCCTCCAACATTCCTCCATTCCCCAATTCCCTTTCTCAGCGTAGATGGTAAATTTTTTTTTACCCTCCTTCAAAAATGCCGAGCTTCCTCCTTTTTAAAGGCACAGAGAACACTCCTTTTTGGCATGGATTGTTCTCCCTAAGCTTATGACCATTTTGAGTATTAATTATTCCCCTTCCTCTTACCTACCCAATAGATGAGGGGTGTGCTGACATTCCAACTGTCTGCAAAATGTTTAAGGTATGGGAAACACTTCTTGTTGCGGGAATAATTCCCAAATTTTAGGATAGTATATCTGTCACAATTAGTGTTGAGGTGGTCTTCCCTAAAATTTTCCGTAACCAAATTTAATCCAAGGCATACGACCTGCCCAACGAGTATTTCCATTAAGGTATGACGGAATAAAATATTCCTTTAATTGATGTACGTAGGAGTGTCCTAAGAAGGAATTAAACCATTATTCAGACTTTATAATAATTATACATGTCCTCTTAACAAAGACTTATTGTCTAAAAAGGAAATGAATTCGTCATTTAGATTGTAAAGAGAAATAACCCTTGTCTTTCTTAAGGATCTAGTCTATCATTCTATGATAGATTTCATTATTAATCCATCATTTCTCTTTTCTCATGATGGACTTTTAATTATTGATTAATCATGCCCTTTTTTCCAAAGGACTCTAAATCCATTAAATTTAATTAATTACTTACTATATATATATATGGGTTTGTTTTTCAATCAGTGTCTTTTAAGACTGAAATCTATCGTTGCCTTCCTTATAAGGACAGTCCGTGTACTTTAATGTACCACTTCCTTTCCATCAAGGAATTGTTCTTTTCCACGACTTCCTCTCCTCTTAGGATGTCACCTAAGTCGTTGAAGGAAATTGTTATATTTTATTGTATTTACTTAGGTATGTCGAGTATAAGTCCCTCTTTCTCTAGATTCAAATATTAATCTAGATGTGAGATATGCTAGCGCCGCTATCTCTCTTATGGATCCTTTAATCATTTGTTCTTATTGCCTTTATGCTCCCTAAGTTTTACTTATATAGGTTGCAAGCTTTGTTTCCGGAGGGGCCTTGGCCTTGATCTCCTCACCCGGAAACAAATACAATAACACTTGAATTTACAAAATATCTAGGGTTCTCTTGAGAGGGTTGTTACACTTTTATGGTTGAATTGTTGTGTGGAAAGCTCTCTTATGCTATAAGATTTGGATATTTGTATTTTATATTTTAAATGTATGGTTTGGTTATTATGAATGTGACAATGGTACTCAGTGTCCTTAGAGGTATTCAATATATTAAATGTTTATTTGGTTTATTGTTTACTTTTAATAATGAGGATGATCTCTTTATAGTTTTGATTATTTATAATGTGCATACAGACTATTAGAGGTCTCGATGGTTTTAGCTTGCCATTTAATTTTTTTTATAAAGTGGAAATATATTGTTTATAAATCTGTTTATAATAGTTTACTTAGAGCTTAGATTAATGCTATAGATAATAGTTGGGTTTATTTGTAATTAATAATATGGATGATAGTTTGGGTTTATTTTGATTTAACATATGCCTGCTCGCAATATGAAATTTGTGAGTAGAGATCATATATATATAGGCTCTGTTTTGATTTATTCTAGGTCTTGGAAATAAATTTAAAGACATGAAATAAAATGCAAAAATGAATTTGGAAAAAAAACAAAACCCTTAAATATTTGATATAGGAAATAAATTACAGATATAGATTTACAAATAAAACATAAACCCTTAAGTTATGAAGGAAATAAATTGCACGAGTGAATTAGGAAATAAAATCCTTAAATACTTATGAGGAAATGAATTTTAGAAATGAAAGGAAAAAATCAATAACCTCATGCTTGCAAGATGAAACTATTTCCATTAGAGGAAATTTCAACTCAAAATGGGCTTCCTAAGAAAAATAATAAAATAATAGTTAAAATAATAAAATAATATTTATTAATTCTAGAGGATGGAAAGAAAAAAAACTACTTTTTTTTTTCTGTATTTTGGACATATCTCCCTGTGATTTTACTCAAATTTTTATTTAGAGAGCTCCATAGATGGAAAATTAAATTCCGCATCCAAAGAGTACCCACTCTGCATACTTTTGACAGACCTCGCTACCCTAAAAACAAGAAATCATCATGTTTTTCAGGTATTTCTTGTTTTTTGGGTAACGAGGCCCATCAAAAGTATGTTGAGTGGGCACTCGTTGGATGTGGAATTTAATTTCACATTCAACGAGATCTCTCGATAAAAATTTGAGTAAAAACACACGGAGATATGTCGAAAATACTAACAAGAAAAGTAGCTTTTTCTATGATATCTATCCCAAAATTTATATTAAAAAATTGTTTAAGACATATACAGTATTTCAAATCTAAAGCAATTTCATTGGCTAACACATGATGATATGGAATTTGAATTATGGTTAAAATACCCATTTTGAATTGAAATTTCCGCTAATGAATGGTTGAAAACCTGCACACTCAAATATCCAACATTAACAAATTCATAAGCAAATTTGAATTCTGTATAGATAACTGAATCACTTGGGTACTGTTGTGCCCCTGCTCAACATCCTTTAAAAAACATATTTCATCAAACAAAATCCCATTTTGTTTTGATGAAATGTTCAAATTTTAAAGGGAAAAATCTAATGAATTATCAGCTACTGAAAAGGTGGTCTTCCGTGAGCTACTGATTCAGCGAAGTTCCATATTTTTAAACAACCTTTGTGAACTATATTAGATTAACGAAATCACTACTATGAAGTTATTATTTTGGGTAGATTTATACTTAAAAAATCAAAGGATGAGTATTAATGATTCCTATACCTGTTATCGTCATCCTAGTCTTGCATCTTATCCAAGACATTATAAATTTATTTTATTGTTTGATTTTGTTACTATAACTATTTATAAGGTCACGATATTGGAATAGTTGATCTTGGTATGGTTTGTCACATTATTATGGATTTCATTTGTAAGTTGATTAATGGTTATGAATGGCCGGGTCTTTATAACTCTGATAAAGCCTAAAGTGTCCAAGAACAAATTTCTTACGTGCCATATCCTAAGTTTACAAACCATCGTTGATATTGACTATGTATGTCGATTTTTATATGGTTTATATTCCAAAGTCTAGTTTCAACGTGATGGTTTGTATTATGTTGTATTATCCTCCACCTTTGAAGGGTAAGTCGAATCTATGGTAAGGGTGATATGTATTATGGTTTATCGTCAGATCAATTTATGCCATCGCCTCCAATTTTGATCCACCTGTTGCGAAATCGATATGGTATCATTACACTGATACTGAACCCTTTCCATCACATTTAAGTCCCAGTACTTGTCCTCCATCGTGGCTTCCTATCAATGGAACACCTATTTCATGTAAAGGGAATGGCTTCATATCATTAATGCCAGATAAATAATGATAACATGAGTTATCTAGATTCTTCGACCGTCATTCCTCATTAATTGATTACCTCTCTGAGCGATAATGTCTTTGTTTATGCCGAACTTGCAGGGGTGTAGTCTGCGTTTGTTCATGGCTTATTTTGCTTATCACAAGGTTAAGTTTCATTACTTGTTCTTACTCAGTCTTTACCTGGAGTGCTCGTTCTCTAATTTGTTGTCTTGTGCCGAGCTGTGGTATTTGTTTTGTGTATGGTTACGTGTCTTGACACGGCCGCTCATGGCACCGGTGGTGAGGGTCGAGCCTTGCGAAATGAAATTGTTGGATTCGAACCCTGATCTGTCAGCAAAGGTCAAGGCTGTTGGGTGGATGCCATTTATAAGGAAATTCTTGGATTCGAACCCCGAGGTCACAAGGGTTTTTGCTATGTCATTGGTTGATTTTCAGGCAGAAGTGGGTGATCTCCATTTTCGGGTGGACGAGCGATCAGTAGAGCTTGCCAAGGTCTGTCACTAACCGGTGAGAGGTGGTTTAAATATAAGAGGATGGACATTACTGAGTGGTGGTAGCTGCTAAAGAACCCTGGTCAAGAAGTATCGTTCAGCAGTGGAGTAGCTCGCAAATATTTCAAAAAGGAATGGCGCCCTGTTCTGGACTTGATCCACAGATACCTGACTTGTGAAGGCTGCTTGTCTTCAGCATACGTCTATCATCTCAGGCTGATGTCTGCATTTATAGGTTTCCCGCTGAACTTACCTTACCATTTGTTGCAAATTCTGTTTAAGATGTCTGCTGCCATTAAAAAGGGTCCTAAGCATGTTAGTCATAATCTCTTTCACCATGGCTTAGTCCGCATGTTAATTGATAAGGAGCTGTCGAAGTCAAACCGGTCCTGGGATGAGTTCTTCGAGTCCAATGGCTTTTCCCCTTTCTACGATTGCCAGTTTGACAACCCTGAGGAATGCAACAAGCATAAAGAGCTGAGTCCAGTCTCAGTCTCTTCTTTACGTAAACCCCTGTCAGACATCGACCATATGAGTCCTGAACCTTGCAGTGATCCTTTGTCTAATCTAGTGAGAAGCACTGATACTCCTCTAGTTTCTAAATGCGTGAGGATATTTTCATCTATGTCACCGATTACGCCACAAAACAATATTGATAAAATTTGCAATCGTGGAAGAGACAGACCGAAAGCCAAGTTGGTAGGCAGATTTACTAGGAGCAAGGCAAAAGGTAATACTGTCAAAACCCCCATGACTGATAGTGTTCAGGTTGAGACTGTTATCATAGATGATGAAGAAGCAGATCTTCCATTGCCTGTTAATGATAACATTGTTCAGCCTGAGTTCGTCTCGAACCTTGATGATGAGAGTCCTCTTGTGATTGGTAAAGATACTCCTGTGTTTGATAAAGACGCTCGGGAGGATCTTGTTATTGATCTTCAATTTAAAGAGAAGTCTGTAGAGACGAGCTCACCTGTTTTTCATGAAGTTGGGGATATGATGCACCCATTGTTTGTGAATTGTCTCTTAGACAAAATACGCATGATGGAAGAAAGGGTAAATGAAGTAGTAGCCAATCGCGATTTGATGGAGGCCGATAGTCTTAAGTTAAAGGAGAAAATAGACTCAAGTGATAAGCATCTCTTGCGTCTAAAAAATCATAAGAATAAGCTGATTAGAAGGGTTCTTAAATTAGAGAGTGAGAATGATAAGAACGAAGAAAAGGTTCGGGAGCTTAATGCTCAGGTTGCGCTTATGCAGTTTAAGGGTCATTCGCCGAGTCAGTCGAGTGGTGTGAACATCCAAGTCTTCAACGCACCTGTAAATTTGTAATTTTTTCAGGTGTATTTGCTATCCATTTCATATTTTGAAGTTTTTATGGATTGACGATCAGGTTATCTCTATACAGGTATTGATTTGTTTTATTTCTGTTTATTATATAGTTTTTGTCATTTCGATTTTTGGATGTGTGTTAATTACTTCATTTTCGTGTGTTTCATTGCAGGCGATATGGTTGCTATTCTTGCTCGGATTTTGATGACTGTCTATTTTTAGATCATCCCCCACATGATCAGAACAAATCGACTATCAGACCTTCCAGGTGTTGTTTCATCGTTGAAGTTTTTCGATTTTTATGGATCGAATCTTTACCATTTTTAGGCGTTTTCACGTCTGTGGAAAAATGACATGTCTTACCTGTCATTTTTAAGAGAAATTGGTTAGAGGGTTCGATTTTGGCTATCTCTAGCTTTTAGGACTGTTTATCTTTGAAGATTACATGTATTTAAGGGGAGATAGCATATGGGATATGGGGTCGATAGTTGGGGAAAAGAGACAACAAGACTGCGGTTTGATCTTTTGTAACTGGAGACAGCTTCTTGTTAGCAGATACAATCTTTAAGCTGGTGATAAATTATATATATGTTTACAGTTTTATGCTTAGCACATGTGTATGCTATCCCTAGTCTTGTTACTATTTTTCTATATTATGCATGTTTGTCATAATCTCTTTTATGAATTTGTGCAAATATATTATGTTTGGCTATTGACTTATGCTGATTATCGTTCTGTTAATAAATGCCATGTTGTAAATTGGTGATTGACATCGCTGCGTACTTGGTTTACACGTCTATTGCATGATCTTGGTGATTTCTAAATTTATTTCGAAGATTTTCAAGATTATTGATAGTCATGTTAGCAGATCTGATTTCGGTTTAAATTTCGCATTGCTCCTGATCAGGATAGTACGTAGGTTAGGATAATATGTTTTTCTTTTCTGTTGATTATATTGTTAAAAAATCTATTTGACATAGATGTTTATATTCATGTCATATGCTAGTTATTCTTTTCATTATTGATTAATGTACAGATGTATATAATGTATATTTGTTATTAATCAAGCTTGTTAATAGTTATTTAATTTTCTATCTTTATAAACTGATTTAAATTAGTTTATTAATACTGTAATTAATAACATTTATTAATTTGTATAGACATAGATACATATCTGATCAATAATCAGTAGTGTTAGATCTGTCTCTTAGATTTTTATACAGTTAGACTTTTAGGCTAATAGAGCCTTTAAACCTGTCGGGAACAACCATCCCAAACATCTTGGAGCCTGCTTTAAGGATCCTCGTGTGGGTTGTCTTCCCCATTGCGTGCATTGTCATCTACGCCCGTCAACAATGGCGCTAGAAGGAGGGCCAGCCTAGGAAAATGGCTGATGAAAACAATCCTGTAAACAAAGTTAATCAGCCTATCACCCCTCAAATACAGTCAACTGCACAACCACGTTCTCACCGATCATCACGAGTGAATGAAACCCTAGTGAACGACTCTGTTCGAAATCTGATCTCTCAGTTCAACTCTCCCAGTATTCACCTACGTGAAGAAATTGACCAGTATGAGCAAGCCATAAACGAATCTCATAGAATTTTAACAAGGGCTTATTCGAATCTCACTGGGCACCAGCCCATTGAATTACCTCTTCCACAGATCACCCGGCCTTGCACTCATCATCCTGAACCTGTCTCGGAAGAACAAGAGCAGTCTTTAGGTGCCTTTCCTGATCTTCAAATACAACAATCTCTAACAGGCACCAATCAGCCTTCCTCTTCTTCAGGACCACTTGCTTCAAGAGGGTCTGGTTAACCACCATCACCGCCTCATTCACCTCCTCGTATTCTTCAAACACCACCTTCACCACCTCCAAATCCAAGAAACATGGCAGGTGTAAACCCCCCAAACCCTAATGCTAATATGCCATGGTTAGCTCAGGATGCAGTGGCTGTCCCAGGTGATCAACGTCCTTTACCTAAGCATCCTGAGAAATTGTTACCCAAGTTCAACCCTGAGTCGAAAGAGCCAGCGGAAGATCATGTCAAGAAGTTTATGTTAGCTATTCGGCTCCTCGATGTTGAACATGAAGATGTAGTCTGTCAGTTTTTCCATTATACATTTGAGGGTAAATATTCGACGTGGTATTTTTCGCTTACAGCTGGTTCCATTACCAGCTGGAACGAATTCGACCTTGCTTTTGTGAACAAGTTTGGAGATGACAAGACTCCAGCTGCCTTGGTGCTATAATTGTCTAGAATTCGCATGGAAACCAAGGAAAAGGTCAAGGATTTCAACCAGCGATTCCTTACTCTAAGAAATAGGATCCCTGCTGCTTCAAGGCCAGATGAGGATGTCACTATTGAATTTTACACTTCAGCCTTTCCCGTATCAATGGCCATGTTTTTCAGACAAAAGGCCAAACTTACCCTTGCTGAAAAATTCGAAGAAGCAATTAAGGTTGAGAAAGATATGTCCGCCATAAAAGCAAATCCTGGAGTAGACACAAATGCTGCATCTTCTTCTTGTAAGAATACTGACAGTCCTACCAAGAACACAAACCCTGAGAAAAAAGGTCAGGATTCATTAGACCTAGATAGCCTACAAAGAGTTATTAAAAAACTGTCTAATGAAATCATTGATTTAAAGAAAGGCACTTCTGAAAACACTCCTCCTAAAGAACCACCTAGACAACTTTTCAGAAGGCCATTCCCGAATACAACTCCCAGATAGACTCCACTGTCTGAAGCTAATAGTGTTGATGAAATTAACAGTTTCCTCAAGCTATTAGTTTCAGGTCTAGAAACATCATCTCAAAACGAAACTCAATCTTCAGGACAGATTTTTGAAGGCACCCAAGATAAAGATAATGACACAGAAGATAAACCTCCTCAAGTTATCAGCCACTTCTGGGATACTTCAGAATTGACTGATGATGAAGATGTAGGTGTAGTCAATGTAAATCAGCATCAGTATAACACTAGAAGCAAGAAAGATCAACCCTTAGGGGAACCTTCTACAACTTCTACAGATAATAGTTCAGCTGCACAAACAAAAACTCAACCTGCAAATAGTAAATCTGCACCCTCTCTTGATTTAGAATATGATCTGATTGAAG
The DNA here is from genome assembly GCA_001517045.1 of Pseudotsuga menziesii. Taxonomy (NCBI): domain Eukaryota; kingdom Viridiplantae; phylum Streptophyta; class Pinopsida; order Pinales; family Pinaceae; genus Pseudotsuga; species Pseudotsuga menziesii. The sequence continues at coordinate 42,913 of LPNX011080520.1, forward strand.
ACTTAAAGAAAATCAGGGCCAATATCTCTATCTATGAACTACTTAATTTACCAGTGATTAGGGATAAAATGATGCAAGGGGTGTCTCCAAGTAAAAGTGGAAAAACTCCTTCAAGTCAAAACAACTCTGCTAACACTAAAGATAACCCAACAAGATCTTCAGTGAATGCATCATCCATAGGCAAGAAATCTTATTCTTCAACTCCACCTTTTTTACTTACGTTTGAAATATGCAATCGCAAAGTGCACAACTGCATGATAGACTTAGGGGCCTCCAAGAATTTTATGCCATACTCTGTATGTAAAAAACTTAATGCTGTCCCTGTGCCTTGTGATACAAGTATTGTACAACTTGATCATTCAAACGTAAAAGTAATAGGTAAGTTGAAAGAGGTGCTGATAAGGTTAGCTTCGAATCCTCAAGTCCATTTTATTATTGATATAATCGTAGCAGACATCCCAGAAGCATATGGTCTATTTGTCAGTAGAGATTGGTCTGAGAAAATGAAGGGATATTTTGCTACTGATTGGTCACACTTATGGATATCTCATAATGGTCGCCTGAATAAAATCAGAATTGATTGGGAATGCTACATGAAGCATACCGTCACCGAATTGGATGATTCAAATGAACCGGTATTATTCACCGACACCATAATTGGAAACTATATGGAAGATTCTTTCTTTGGGGATTTTGAAGCTGAAACCTCATCAATAACAGGTGCAGAACAACAGTCTGAAATTTGCCATTTTTTGCAAGTTACAGATGAGATTCCAGCCCCAAATGCGGCACACTTAGATCTGAACAATGGTCTTTGGTCTTTATATTTCGACGGATCTAAGTCAAAATAAGGGGATGGTGCAGGTTGCTTGCTGATAGACCCCTATGGGAAAAGATATTTCATTTCCTGCAGGTTAGAATTCGAATGCACCAACAACGTGGCTGAATACGAAGCTCTGATTCAAGGGCTGAAAAAAGCAATTGACCTGGGAGCCAAAGATTTGGTAGTGTTAGGGGACTCTGAGATAATTCTTAGACAGGTACGTAACACTATACATTGCATTGCTGGCCACCTGAGAAATTATCAGGCAGAGGTATGGAATTTACTATTAGCATTTGAAGCCTTTAACATAAGTTCCATCCCTCTCTATCTAAATAAGGAAGCTGATATTTTAGCTAATGTTGCTTCAACGTTAATTCCATCTGAAGGAATGCTTACTGATTCTTTCTCGGTTGAATTTCTTTTTAGACCTTCTATACCTGAAAACATAGCAAATTGGAGAGTCTTCGACAACGACGAGCAGTTGATCTATTTTCTGACTTTGAAGGATACTTTTAAGGATGCGGTCATTGACGAAATGACTCACGATGAGGATCTATATAATTTTGCGGTAATCCGTAAGCCTTGCTCAATTCAGGAATCTCTCAATCAGGTTGGTGCTCTTCCGAGATCAGTAATCAAACTTGAGAAATTCTATGACTTGAAGGATAAATTTAAAGCTGCAAGGAATTGTAAAACTAATAGCTCCATCATGCAATCTGACATTGTAAATCTATGTACTGAACACAACCCTCAATGTGTAAACCTGGGCAGTACATGTAATCCCCAGGAAAAAAAAGCTTTCATTAAACTCTTCAATGAGTTCAAAGACATATTTGCATGGACGTATGATGACCTAAAAACGTTTGACCCTAATATAATGCAACATGTCATTCCTATGAAACTAGAGGCTAAGCCTTTTCAACAGAAATTGAGAAAAATGCATCCTAGCCTAGAACCACCTGTCAAGAAGGAGCTGAATAAACTCCTTGCCGCCAGAATAATTTTCCCGGTTTGGCATGCACAGTAGGTAGCGAATCTTGTACCCGTGAGAAAGAAAAATGGTGACATCAGGTTATGCGTCGATTTCCGAAACCTGAATAAGGTTTCAGATAACGACAATTATCCTGTTCCTCCAATGGAGAAAATCTTGCAACAGGTCTCTAGATCTGAAATGTTTTCACTTCTAGATGGTTTTTCATGGTACAACCAAGTGTTAGTATCCAAAGATGACCAGTTGAAAACAACTTTTAGGACTCCTTGGGGAACCTATGCATATAGGAAGATGCCATTTGGTCTAATAAATGCCGGAGAAACATTTCAGAGGGCAATGGATATCGCCTTCCGAGGTCTAATCGGTAAGTTTGTTTTTATTTATCTTGATGATATTACCGTCTTTTCAAAAAACAGAACTGATCATTTAACTTATCTCAGGAGAGTTTTTTAGCATTGCAGGAAGTATGGGATTTCTCTAAATCCTAATAAATCTATCTTTTCAGTCACAGAAGGTAAGTTGCTAGGTTTTGTTGTTTCTAAACAAGGCATCAATATTGACCCAGAATGTACCCGTTCTATATCACAGATTTCGATGCCTCACTCAAAGAAGTCTATGCAGTCGTTTCTTGGGAAGATAAATTTCATTTCTAGATTTATTCCTGGGTTCACGGAAATTGTTAGGTTGCTTCAGAAAATGATCAAGAAAGATGCTGATTTTAAATGGTCCACTGATGAGAAGCAATCTTTTCATGACATATTAAAAGCTATTGCTGAAGCTCCTACTCTAACTAGCCCAGATTTTTCCGAACCTTTCATTTTGTATATGTTTTCTTCTGATTCTTCATATGCTGCTGTTCTCACACAGAAAAACCAAGAAAATAATGAAGCTCCTATCGCTTTTACGAGTTTTGGTTTGAACGGTGTAGAGTTGAATTACCCAGAAGTAGACAAGAAAGCTTTCACTGTTTTCAAATCTGTCAAACATTTCAGGCCTTACTTGCTAAAGTCCCACACCAAAGTCATTGTACCATATTCTGCAGTTAGAAATCTCTTGGTACAAAAGGATCTTGGTGAAAAACGAGCACATTGGGTTACATCACTTCAGGAATATGACCTAGAAATAAAACCTTTAAAGATTGTCATGGGACAAGGACTCTGCAAGCTAGCAGCTGGGTCTGCTGACGGTTCTGAACCTGATCTGCACTTCTTTAGCGAACCTTCTTTATTTGAAAGGGAAGTTTTTTTTATCTCTACTCCTCCTCATTCTTGGTATAATGATATTAAGTTCTTTTTATTGCATGGGAATGCTCCTAAACATTTAGACCCATGTCATAAAAGAGCTTTGAGATTGAGATCTGCCCCTTATCAACTTATTGATAACATTTTGTTTAGAAAGAATTTCGAAGGAGTTCTCCTTCGTTGTCTAGAAAGAAATGAGGTTGATAATGTGTTATCTCAACTATATGCAGGACCAGTCGGAGGACACTTTAGTGGAGAAACCACTGCACATAAGATACTTAAAGCTGGTTACTACTGGCCCACGTTGTTCAAAGATGCATATGATTTCGTCAGGAAGTGTCAGGAGTGTCAGAGAGCAGGAGGTAGACTGAAGAAGGTAGCGTTACCCCTCCAGCCGGTTATTATCGAAGTCCCATTTCAGCAATGGGGTCTAGATATTGTTGTCCCAATCACACCAGCTTCTTCACAGCAGCATAAATACATTTTTACAGCCACATACTACTTCACTAGATGGGTTGAATCCATCCCTTTGCGAGCAGTTAATTCGGAACAGGTGATATCATTCCTTGATTCTTTTATTATCACCAGATTCGGTGTTCCTGAATCTTTGATTTTTGACAATGCAACTTATTTTTCTTCTGTTAAATTAACTGAGTATGCATTGGAGAAGGGAATAAAATTAAAGTATTCAGCTAATTATTAGCCCCAGGGTAACGGGTTAGCTGAATCTTCTAATAAAAATTTAATCAAGATTCTGAAACGTACGGTGGTAAATCATCACAGGAATTGGCATAACACCTTATCGAATGCCTTGTGGGCTGACAGAGTGACTCCCAAAGTTGCTATAGGAAACTCTCCCTTTTTCCTGGTATATGGAAAGGAAGCTATTTTGCCTCCTCATTTGTTCTTACCCTCTTTACAGCTCTCCCAGTCAGTGCAGGAGACACCATGTTCTGCCATGGACCATCGAATTAACACCTTGCATAAACTGGAGGAAGATAGGGAGTTGGCTAGGAAAAAGTTTGAAAAACACCAGCACACCATGAAGCGTTGGTTTGATCTCAGAAATTCAGTCAGTCGGGATTTGGAAGTAGGTGAGCTAGTCTTGAAATGGGACAAGGAGCACGAAGACAAAGGAAAACATACGAAGTTCCAATGCCTGTGGCTGGGACCATTTATTATTACAGAAAAAATTGGTCCTAGAACTTTCAGGTTGCAAACATTGGAAGGTGACATTGACAACCTTCCAGTAAATGGTCACCTGATTAAGAGATATTTTTGCTGATCCCCCTCAAGGGATTATCCTGTATATACCTGTGTGGTCTGCTTGCTTGATGGATTTTATTTCATTTTTCTTTTGATTTATTTGCTATTTTATTTGCGTGTTGTGATCCTGATCAATTTATCAAACATCAAAATGATGACTGATTTCAAGTTCTGTAATTGATCTGTAAATCGTGCACGAAGAAATTACTATCCTGGGAACTGTCATGCTATTTTTACTTCTTGAACAGGGAATAGTTTTTCATCATTCTAGATTTTACCAGAAAGTCTTAAACCATGTTAATATTAATTAATTATATCAGTCTCTGCAAATATTTTCCCAAATGGATTAGGGCAGTACTTGGTAAAGTTATCTATTTTAATCTTTTACGCCATTCCTTCTTGTAAAGAGGATCAGATTTGCCTCCCCGTCTGCTAAGATGATCTCATCTGAGATTAACAATAATTACGTTCTGGACAAGGATGGACTCGAATATTTGCAAAAAAAATTTGAAGGACAGAAGGTCTCATAACGAGCTGATCTTCTCAGGATCATAGGTTTGCATCCAGTGACATTGTCGTCTCCGGTCACCAAGCTTGGGCAATGACCCTTGGACAGAAAATTATGAGGGATGAAAGGTCTCATCACGAGCCGGTTCATTTTACTGTAATGCATACTGGTGAATGACATGGTTACTATCTGGTTACCAAGCCTGAACCATGGCCTTCATGAGTAATAAAATTAATAGAAAATAATGGTAACAGTTCACCCTGACCAGAATTGTATATTAATAACTAGCAGATGGGATACTGGCATTCTGTGGGTTTGAAGCAACCTTGTCGAGGCTATGGACGCATGCTGGAAGCAGGTCCATGCTTGTGGTATTGATATTTTATTCTTTAATACTAATCCATTTACTGTCTTACTCTTTAAGGACTGATTTTTGTTAGAAACCTGATTTTTATCAAATGAATGACTGAAACTGTAATTTTCTGGTAATTTTTAGAACTGTGAAATACTTGAATCTGTTTGAGATGTTAAAATAGTGTTCTCTGTACAATGGCTCATATTAAGGATTTAATTTCTTTGCTCGCATGTTTTCAGGTCAAAGAACAGAAATAACTGTTCCGCCCAGCAAGTCGGCATCTGTTGTGCCCCTGCTCAACAGCCTTTAAAAAACATATTTCATCAAACAAAATCCCATTTTGTTTTGATGAAATGTTCAAATTTTAAAGGGAAAGATCTAATGAATTATCAGCTATTGAAAAGGTGGTCTTCCGTGAGCTACTGATTCAGCGAAGTTCCATATTTTTAAACAACCTTTGTGAACTATATTAGATTAACGAAATCACTACTATGAAGTTATTATTTTGGGTAGATTTATACTTAAAAAATCAAAGGATGAGTATTAATGATTCCTATACCTGTTATCGTCATCCTAGTCTTGCATCTTATCCAAAACATTATAAATTTATTTTATTTTTTGATTTTGTTACTATAACTATTTATAAGGTCACGATATTGGAATAGTTGATCTTGGTATGGTTTGTCACATTATTATGGATTTCATTTGTAAGTTGATTAATGGTTATGAAAGGTCGGGTATTTATAACTCTGATAAAGCCTAGAGTGTCCAAGAACAAATATCTTATGTGCCATATCCTAAGTTTACAAACCATCGTTGATATTGACTGTGTATGTCGATTTTTATATGGTTTATATTCCAAAGTCTAGTTTCGACGTGATGGTTTGTATTATGTTGTATTATCCGCCACCTTTGAAGGGTAAGTCAAATCTACGGTAAGGGTGATATGTATTATGGTTTATCGTCAGATCAATTTATGCTGTCGCCTCCAATTTTGATCCACCTGTTGTGAAATCGATATGGTATCATTACACTGATACTGAACCCTGTCCATCACGTTTAAGTCCCAGTACTTGTCCTCAATCGTGGCTGCCTATCAATGGAACACCTGTTTCGTGTACAGAAAAGGGCTTCATATCATTAATTCCGGATAAATAATGATAACATGAGTTATTTGGAGTCTTCGACCGTCATTCCTCATTAATCGATTACCTCTCTGAGCGATAATGTCTTCATTTATGCTGAACTTGCAGGGGTGTAGTCTGTGTTTGTTCACGGCTTATTTTGCTTATCACAAGGTTAATTTTCATTACTTGTTCTTGCTCAGTATTTACCTGGAGTGCTCGTTCTCTAATTTGTTGTCTTGTGCCGAGCTATGGTATTTGTTTTGTGTGCGGTTACGTGTCTTGACATGGCCGGTCATGGCGCCAGTGGTGAGGGTCGAGCCTTGCGAAATGAAATTGTTGGATTCGAACCCTGAGCTGTCAGCAAAGGTCGAGGCTGTTGGGTGGATGCCATTTATAAGGAAATTCTCGGATTCAAACCCCGAGGTCACGAGGGTTTTTGCTGTGTCATTGGTTGATTTTCAGGTAGAAGTGGGTGATCTCCATTTTCGGATGGACGAGCGATCAGTAGCGCTTGCCACTGGTCTGTCACTGACCGGTGAGAGGTGGTTTAAATATAAGAGGATGGACATTACTGAGTGGCGGCAGCTGCTAAAGAACCCTGGTCAAGAAGTATCGTTCTGCAGTGGAGTAGCTCACAAATATTTCAAAAAGGAGTGGCGCCCTGTTCTGGACTTGATGCACAGATACTTGACTTGTGAAGGCCGCCTGTCTTCAGTGTACGTCTATCATCTCAGGCTGATGTTTGCATTTATAGGTTTCCTGCTGAACTTACCTTATTATTTGTTGCAAAGTCTGTTTAAGATGTTTGCTGCCATTAAAAAGGCTCCTAAGCATGTTAGTCATAGTCTCTTTCACCATGGCTTAGTTCGCATGTTAATTGATAAGGAGATGTCGAAGTCAAACCGGTCCTGGGATGAGTTCGTCGAGTCCAATGGCTTTTCCCCTTTCTTCTATTGCTAGTTTGACAACCCTGAGGAATGCAACAAGCATAAAGAGCCGATTCCAGTCTCAGTCTCTTATTTACGTAAACCCCTGTCAGACATCGTCCGTACGAGTCCTGAACCTTGCAGTGATCCTTTGTCTAATCCAGTGAGAAGCGCTGATACTCCTCTTCTTTCTAAACACCTGAGGATATTTTCATCCCTGTCACTGATTACGCCACAAAACAATATTGATAAAATTTGTAATCGTGGAAGAGACAGACCGAAAGCCAAGTTGGTAGGCAGATTTACTAGGAGCATGGCAAAAGGTAATACTGTCAAAATCCCCGTGACTGATAGTGTTCAGGTTGAGACTGTTATCATAGATGATGAAGAAGCAGATCTTCCACTGCCTATTAATGATAACATTGTTCAGCCTGAGTTCGTCTTGAACCTTGTTGATGAGAGTCCTCCTGTGATTGGTAAAGATACTCCTGTGTTTGATAAAGATGCTCAGGAGGATCCTGTTATTGATCTTCAATTTAAAGAGAAGTCTGTAGAGATGAGCTCACCTGTTTTTTGTGAAGTTGGGGATATGATGCACCCATTGTTTGTGAATTGTCTCTTAGACAAAATACGTAGGATGGAAGAAAGGGTAAATGAAGTAGTAGCCAATCGCGATTTGATGGAGGCCGATAATCTTAAGTTAAAGGAGAAAATAGACTCAAGTGATAAGCATCTCTTGCATCTAAAAAATCATAGGAATAAGCTGGTTAGAAGGGTTCTTAAATTACAGAGTGAGAATGATAAGAACAAAGAAAAGGTTCGGGAGCTTAATGCTCAGGTTGCGCTTATGCAGTTTAAGGGTCAGTCACCGAGTCAGTCGAGTGGTGTGAACATCCAAGTCTTCAACGCACCTGTAAATTTGTAATGTTTTCGGGTGTATTTGCTATCTATTTCATATTTTGAAGTTTTGATGGATTGACGATCAGGTTATCTCTGTACAGGTATTGATTTTTTTTATTTCTGTTTATTATATAGTTTTTGTCATTTCAATTTTTGGATGTGTGTTAATTACTTCATTTTCGTGTGTTGCATTGCAGGCGATATGGTTGTTGTTCTTGCTCGGATTTTGATGACTGTCTATTTTTAGATCATCCCCCACATGATTGGAACAAATCGACTATTAGACCTTCCAGGTGTTGTTTCATCGTTGAATTTTTTCGATTTTTATGGATCGAATCTTTACCATTTTTAGGCGTTTTCACGTTTGTGGAAAAATGACATGTCTTACTTGTCATTTTTAAGAGAAATTGGTTAGAGGGTTCGATTTTGGCTATCTCTAGCTTTTAGGACTGTTTATCTTTGAAGATTACATTTATTTAAGGGGAGATAGCATATGGGATATGGGGTCAATAGTTGGGGAAAAGAGACAACAAGACTGCGGTTTGATCTTTTGTAACTAGAGATAGCTTCCTGTCAGCAGATACAATCTTTAAACTGGTGATAAATTATATATATGTTTACAGTTTTATGCTTATCACATGTGTATGCTATCCCTAGTCTTGTTACTGTTTTTCTATATTATGCATGTTTGTCATAATCTCTTTTATGAAATTGTGCAAATATATTATGTTTGGCTATTGACTTATGCTGATTATCATTCTATTAATAAATGCCATGTTGTAAATTGGTGATTGACATCGTTGCGTACGTGGTTTACACGTCTATTGCATGATCTTGGTGATTTCTAAATTTATTTCGAAGATTTTCAAGATTATTGATAGTCATGTTAGCAGATCTGATTTCGGTTTAAATTTCGCATTGCTCCTGATCAGGATAGTACATAGGTTAGGATAATATGTTTTTCTTTTATGTTGGTTATATTGTTAAAAATTCTATTTGAAACAGATGTTTATATTCATGTCATATGCTGGTTATTCTTTTCATTATTGATTAATGTACAGATGTATATAATGTATCTTTGTTATTAATCAAGCTTGTTAATAGTTATTTAATTTTCTATCTTTATAAACTGATTTAACTTAGTTTATTAATACTATAATTAATAACATTTATTAATTTGTATAGACATAGATACATATCTGATCAATAATCAGTAGTGTTAGATCTATCTCTTAGATTTTTATACAGTTAGACTTTCAGGCTAACAAAGCCTTTAAACCTATCGGGAACAACCATCCCAAATAGCTTGGAGCCTGCTTTAAGGATCCCAGTCTGGGTTGTCTCCCCCGTTGCGTGCATAGTCATCTACGCCCGTCAACAGGTACTATCACGTTCCACCCGACCATGATCTAGAACCATTCCCGGTTTCAATCCGGATCCCCACAAGTTGGTTCCAACATGCGAGTAACTTAGAGCTCCTAAGGTGAGGCTTCCCCAACTAGGATATGAGGTTCCAAATCATTCTCCTTTTTCCTCTTAGGAAACATGTTCTCCAAGAACTCTCTTCAGAATAATCACGTAGAATATGGAATCACCAAAAATAGGGAAGATCCCCAAGCCTCTCTTTGGCTTGGGTTTTTATAGGCATACTTTTCAGTCAAAGGGGCAGTTAAATCAAGAATCATTTGATTTCTTGAATTAACCCTTTTATTTGAATTAGGAACTTTGAATATTTAACTTAGGAACTTTGAACTAGGATTCCTATCTCGACTCTTGTAGGTATTTTTATTATTTAATTATCTCTTAGTAATAATAATAATAGATGGAGCCTTTCCGTATTTCTTATATCTATTAATATTATTACTATGCTTATTATTTATACATACCACACACACACACACACACACACACACACACATATATATATATTGTTTATTAACATTTTTCTTTAGGTATCATATAACATGATCCTAAACTTAGGACACGTTTTTTATTAAGGCCTTCATGTATGGGTTAGGTGTGTTAGGCTAGGAAACTCCAAACCTCCTTGCATGTTGGATTCCCTCGTATAACATGGGAGTTTTTTAGTATTTGATGAGATACAAAAATTCAAAATTTCATTTAATCACTTCAAATAAGTCATATGAGATCAATATTCTACACAAGTCATTTTCACTCGACATAATTAATTCTTTTCAGTAACTCCTAGTGCTTATCAAGAGCACATACTCAACACAAAAAAATAGGGAGTTACAAACTTAGTGCAATTCTAGAGCTCCTCACTCAAGACTAATGCTAGGATGTACTTGTAGGATACACTTAGCGATACAATGGCCAAGGATCTGATGTTCTAGAGATTATTCTCAACATCAACTTGGAAGGATCCATGACTTATGCCCAATGCTTCCAATTTATCTTTCCATGTGTTTAGAGCTTCATGCTCGACACAAACATAAATACTCATGTGCTCAAGATCTTCTCGCTTAACACAAACATTTAAATACTCGTGTGCTCCAGAGCTCCTCGCTCAACAAAAAACAATCTCATAAATCATGTGCTTTAGGGTCCACACCCAACACATAACATCATACATAAAACATATGTAATTGGCTTGTGCCCAATATATCAAACAAATCATCAAGTTCATATGCAATGGGGTTCTAGACCCAATATACCAAAATAAAACATCAAAGTAACATCATAATCAATGGGGCTTATGCCCATAAGTGTCAAGTCAAAATTCGGGATATTACAATACCACATTATAAATCAATTATATAATAATAATAATAATAATAAAGTGCACATGACTCTTGAATTACCACCTAAATCACCTTCCTAAAAATGTAGTGCCAAAGAAGAGGGCTTATGAAAAGAATGGCATCCTTAGTGGAAACACAGTCCTAGATTATTGTAGTAACTCTAGATTTTCGATAGATTTTCGATGCACATGTGAGTGAAAATATCAATTTGCATAAATTACACAACAACTGTCTATTAAAATTTAAAACCAAAGTTTATCTTTCACTACTATGTTTTAATTGACCACAATAATCCAAGGACCTTGGGCTTAGTGAATGAGTAAACTTTAAATATATATTGACATTTCTTGACCCTTTGGCTCCAACAACATCTTGTATTACCAATCTTGTTAGGCATGTGTGTATTGGAACACTTTATAGGATGAATTTCTCAATGGTTCTGTAGTAAATAAAGGAAATGTTAAATTTGTGACATGTTTAGTAGAGAGGAAAAGGTCCATAGCACTACTTTGAGTGCCAGTAGAGGAATTGTCAGAGTTTAAGTTTGTCTTCCTAATAATTTAAAACCAGTTGAATACTAATCAAATATTAACTTTGGAGCAAAGATAGGTTAGCAACCATGTACAAAAATTGCAACAAAATGCTTAGAAATAAGCACCACATGTTAAAATTGGCATTATTCTTTCACATTCCATTTAAACTACAACAAAAACACCATATTCACATCATACATTAAAGAGATATGGAATTGAAAAATATCAAAACACAAAGGTTGAAGTGTGCGCATCATTTCAAGGTTGAACACACATAAATAAAGAAAGCATTGCATACAAAAGTTGCAAACTATCATATCTTCTTATAGGAAGAATGTAAACAATTACTAGTAAAGGCTAACCAAATAGCATGTGTAGGAGTCGTATTAGCATGCTTATTGTCCACAATAAGCTTAATATTTATTGTGAGACAATATTAACAATTAGCAAAGGATACAAACAAATTCTGTTTTTTTATATTATAGTGGGTAGTCCATCATTGAAGCATACGAGGTGAAGAAGCAATTGCAGCAGTTGTTGAAGCGAGGGTTCATCTAGCCTAGTACATCACCACATGTGTCACCTATCATCATGCTGCCAAAGAAGGAAATAGTTGGAAAATGTGTATTGAGTACCATGCTCTAAACAAAATCACCATCAAGAACATGTATCATTTTCCAAGGATTGATGACCTGCTGGACCAATTGAAGTGGTCCAAGTTCTTCAACAAGATGGACCTCAAGTTAGGTTACCATCAAGTGCAAATTAAAGCAGAAGACACGTGAAAGAAAACGTTCAAGACCAAGCAAGGTTTGTATGAATGGTTAGTGATCCCTTTTGGTTTGTGTAATTCCCTTGCCACTTTTATGGGATTGATGAATGATGTGCTATGACCATTTATTGATTCCTTTGTAATAGTATATTTAGATGACATATTAATATTAAGTAAACCTTGGAAATATCACCACTCATACATGATGCATGTATTCGACACCTTAAAGAAGAACCAATTGATTGCAAAATTAAAAAAAAAAGTGATTTTGGAAAGGTGTCCTTCATTTATCTTAGACACAAGATCAGTGGAGGAGAGATGAGGGTAGATCCAGATAAGATTGCATCAATAAATTAGTGTCCTACACCTACTAGTTTTATAGAGGCGAGAAGTTTCATGGGAGAAGCACAATGCTAGAGAAAATTCATTGCCAATTTCTCTATTGTTGCAGCACCTTTACATGGCATGACTGCAAAAGGGAAATTTTTTCATTGGCATATGCCACAACGGAGAGAATATAAATACTTGAAGACAACAATTAAAAATGATCCAATTTTATCTATGCACAACTTGTAGCATCCACTTCAATTGGAAATATATGCCAATGGGTATGCATTGGGAGTGGTGTTGTTACAAGGAGGAAGACCAGTTCGATACCATTTTGATTCGTTCCATGGAGTAGCACTTGACTACCCCACATATGATAAGGACCTTTTTTTCCATTTCCCAAATAGTGAAGAAATGGAGAATTATCTCCTTCAGAAAGAGACAATCATCCACACTGACCATCAACAGCTACAGTACCTGCAAATTCATATCAAGATGCAACAAGTGAGACATTATTAGTGGTAGGTATTTTTCGAGTAGTTCAATTTACTAATCAAATAAAAGAAGGGAGTTGTAAACAAGCTAGAATACATGCTTTCTAGACCACCACTAAAGAATATTGCAGCAATAGATATCATAATACAAGTGAGCCCTTCACTCATGAACTTCTAAGTGAGGACTATGAGGAAGATGGAGAATTCATAGAACTATACAAGAAACCAAGGGAAAGTATAGAGACTTCCATGGAAGGGAATGAATACTACCTCAAGGATAGGCTTCTATACAAATTGGACAAGTTGTGCATACCACAATATAGAAGGATTCAACTGCTAAGGGAAGCCCACACTTCGAAGAGATAGAAAGTTTGGAGTGACAAAGACGGTGGACAGTCTACAAAGGTATGTGTACTGGCCAAAGATGCAAGAGAAGGTGGAAAATTTTGTAAGAGGTTTTGTTTTGTGCAGCACCAATAACCCAAGTAACATAAATATTAGGCTTTGCATGCCACTACCAATACCAAGCATACCTTGGGAGAGCATCTCCATGAACTTTGCGGGAGGTTTTTCTATGTCTCGTAGAGGCCATGAAGAATTATTGTTATAATTTTATTATACTAGAAAAATGTTGAAAACATAAAATATTTAGATTACATCAAAAATAATTGCTCTCAACAAATTCTTGTTATATTTTTATTGATAATGATGGTGGTTAGCGTCACTTGAGACCAAACTTTGGTCTATCGCACCTAAAGAAACAGATTATTTAGTTTGTTTTAAAATTGTATTTCTATGCTCAAAGAGCTTGGACAGAAGCATCCCGAGCTCACTATAATTTTGACAAGTTAAAAGGATAGGAAGGTCGGGATTGCAACAAATATTATGAAACTAAGATCTAAGAGGAAGTAATTTTCATCCTCAATGTTCAAATTTTCATAAAGATGGAAGATCCTTTCCACCCATGGTGTTTTAGGAACTGCCCAATGACCTATTTCACTATGGAGCTCATGAGAGTTAGTTCTTATATTGGCTATATTTTTTTCTTTCTTTGAACTAGTTAAAACAAAGAGATACTTTTGATCTTCTAGAGTAGGGTTGATAACCTCTTTATAATATCTTAATTTTCGTTTAGCCTCTAAATATTTCTCACACCACATTTTCTCTTTAAACTTAGAAGTAACAATATTTTTAATGTTATTAATTGTAATATCCCAAATTTTGACCTAACAATTATGGGCATAAGCCCCATTGCTTATGATGTTACTTTGATGTTTTAATTGGTATATTTTGTCTAATGCCCCACTGCACATGAAAATGATGATTTGTTTGATATATTGGGCGTAATCCAATTGCATATGTTTTTATATATGATTTCATGTGTTGGGCGTGGACCCTGAAGCACATAGTTGATGATATGTTTTTTCTTGAGCGAGGAACTCTGGAGCACATGAGTATTTGATGTTTGTGTTGAGCGAGAAGCTTTGGAACACATGAATGTTTATATTTGTTTTGACCGAGAATCTCTAGAACACATGAGTTATGAAAACCTTTGTGTTGAGCATGAAGCTCTGAAGCACATGAAAAGATAAAATTTGAAGTGTTGGGCATAAGCCCTAAAGCCTTCGAATTTGATGTTGAGCATAAGCTCTGGAACATCATATCCTTGGCCATTGTATCCCTAGGTGTATCCTACAAATACATCCTAGAATTAGTGTTGATCAAGGAGATCTGGAATTGCACTAAGTTTGTAACTCCCTATTTTTAGCATTGAGTATGGGCTCTCAATAAGCGCTAGGAGTTAGTGAAAATAATTAATATGTTGAGTGAAAACGACTCTCATAAAACATTGATCTCATCTTACTTATTTTTAAGTGATTAAATCAAATTTCCAATTTATGTATCTCATCAAGTACCGAAGAACTACCATGTTATACGAGGAAATCCAACATGCAAGGAGGTTTAGAGTTTCCTAACCTAGTTGACCTAACCCCTACTTGAAGGCCTTATTAGAGAAAGTGACTAAGCTAAAAAAAAAGTGGGATATGTTTAGGGATCATGCTATATGATACCTAAGGATAAAATGTTAAACAAGTGATATTTATATATATATATATATATAATTTATACATTATATGTATAAAGAGTAAGCATAGTAATAATACTAATAGCTATAAGTAATACAGAAATGATCCATATGTTATTATTATTACGAATGATAATTAAATATTAAAATACCTACGAGAGTCAAAGTAGGAACTAGTCAAAAGTTCCTAAGTTAAATATGAAAATTACCTAAATTAAATAAAAAGGGTTATTTCAAGAAATCAAATGATTCTTAATTTAAGTGCCCGTTTGACTGGAAAGTTTGCCTATAAAATCCCAAGCCAAAGAGATGCTTGGGGATGTTTGGATTATTCCATAAGTCTACCTAATGATTCTCAAGATAGTTCGTGGAGAACATTTTTTCCTAAGAAGAAAAAAGAGAAATGATACAGAACCTGATATCCCAGATAGGGAATTCTTACCTTAGGAGCTCTAAGCTACTTGCATGTTGGAACTAGCTTGGCGGGATCTAGATTGAAACCAAGAACGGTTTTGGGTCATGGTTGGGAGGAACGTGGTAGTTCCCAAGTTATTCAGTTATTTGAACAGAGGCCAGATCTATCTATGAATTTTTTAATGCTGGGTATTTGAGTGTGTAGGAATTTCATCCATTGAAACAACTTCATCTTGTAGGTTAAAATAATTATTTCCTAGTAGATGTATTTCTTCTAAAAGAGGTTAGGTTATTTAATCTGTTCAACCATGCTATTCTAGTTAGGGAAATATATCTTAAAACATATTTATAATGATGAACTAAGCACCTTTAGTTTAATATGTAGGAGGGTTTGTTTTCTGTTATTTTCTGCATTTATTTCATCCAATTACAGGTCTAGATCATTCTTCTCTAACAGAGGTAATTTTGTAACCATATTCTATATTTTTAAATTAAAGTTATATTTTCCTATCTATTATTTTCAAGTTCAAAACCTAGGACTATTTAAAAAAAAAAACCTATATCTTTTCTCTACTGGCATTTTTCATGTTGTGAGTAGGCTTGTATTATTTGCAATAAACCAAGCTACTATCGATAGCCTTGACATAAATTAATGCATAATATCATAACTTAAATATAATGGATAACACTTCAAATAAAATATCATAAAACAAAACTATAAACTAATTATTTCCATTTTATAACGATAACATCCAATGCCAAGACAACGTAACCTCTAAGGTCTATAGGCCTATTTGATCGTAAATCATAACTACTATATACCATTAACAAAATATTAAACATAACCTAATACCAATCGCATTATCAAAATCATATCCATTAAGAGGTTATAGGATCGAATCTAGTCACCATTCATGTCATTACAAATTACACACACACATAATTTAAAACCCACGCAGCCGAGGATCAAATCATGTGGGCTCACAGCTTAAAAAGAAAGGTTACATCAAAACCACGATAGGCATCGAATCCTATAGGATTTTCTTGCAACGTATATCAACATTGTAATAACTTACAAGTATTCCACATAATCTATGCTAACAACATTAAAATGCAAGGTTTAACCATAAATCAAAATTGTTTCCTTGTCAATATTTCCACACAACAATACAAAGAAATATATACGACGTAACCATATTTGAGGCTCATGGCCAAGAGGAAAATAAATAATCCATTAAATTCATCCATGCAAAAATAACCACTGTCTACACTATCACAACAATGACATCTAATTTGCATTGTTAAAACAAAGCTCACGGCCATCCCCAAGTTAATTCACAGACAAGTAAACAAAACCATAAATCGCCATTAAACAACATTTCACCATTATTTTACATAGTTGTTAATGGGAAACGATGCCTTTTCCAGCAATGGCATAGCTGTAAGCTAAACCCCACATTTTTAATACCAAAACTAGAATGTAAGCACATATAACGAAATACACATAGTCATGGCTTTTCTAAGCTAGTAACAGTATCCACGATAAAACCCCAAAATGTGAATTCCCACATTCATACCCACTGTAATTTATAAATAAAACCTACATAGTCGCGATCACAAATCGAGGCACCATTGCAAGCAATGGTATAGTCACCATAATCGCAGAGTCTTCATTAACCAACAATGTCATATGCTTAAGCTACCAACCCAATATTATATTACAGAGTATAGTCGTGATAGTTATGTCCCAAAGGAGCCAAACTTAAACACCATAAAACCCCCATACTTCATACACATATCTGGATGCCTTTAAATACAAGCATACCTATACATAGTTGAAACCCTTAACCAAACCATGTATTCATTCATCATTACAAATGTCGAGCTCAAATCTCTGTCAAAACACCCATACACAGAGGTAACAACTTTAAGCTTGTTTATACAGGGCTTCTCCATGAAGGGTATGCATCGGAAACCTGAGAGACACACGACCAATGCAATGGAATCCCTACCACTTGCAAACAAGGGACAGAGAAATGTTAGAAGTATACCAATACTCCAACCAAAACAACAAGTAACAATACCGCAAACGCAAGTGGAGAGCATAGCTTTCCTAGGCGTAAATGCGATCTAGACCTCACACAGTGACAAAAATAGAGAGCCGAACAGAGTTTAACTATATAGATCCAAATGAATCGTTCATCAACGATAGACCAAGTGTCGGGATTGAGCTAACGACATTATGGGGAGCATTTACTCCGCCACCCTGTCCACCACCGACATCGAAATTTATCCCCATGCCTATAGTTTTATATCCACAAATGTGACTTGGTAATTGAAATTTCTTGTGCATTGAAACCCCCCTCATTTGCATCATTGAATTAGGATAAGCCAGTATTCATGGCATATGGAATATTCTAGGAATGGGTCAACATACATATAATATATGGTATATAAACTTTAATACATCATGGCTAAAGTCTGAAAACTTAAGCCTTTCACATAACATTCAAGCCATATAAATGTTAAGCCCAGGTTTGGAGCATATTTAAGGTCTTAGAACCATAATAGTAAGAATAACCAATTAGGCGTAGGTCTACATAAACCCAACCATGAGTAAAAAAATAATGCGAACAACAGTAGTAAGAGATGCTAGGATAGGACTTTGATTCTTTTGTCTTCAAAGGAAATGAAGTAGTTTAGAATAGGTAGAATGTCATTGTTCAACTGTCATAGCAAGTTTCCGTCACCTAATGAACCTGCACAAAATCAAGAAGAGTTGCATTAGTTCAACATGAACTAATTAAACCCTGTAACGTCAAGTAAAACAAGTTACCTCTACAAGTGATCCTATAAGGGATACAATTCCTACCACTCCACCCCTTGACAATTACGAGTTAAGTGAGGACTTTCCATAAACCAGTAAACAAAAATTATAATCAACAAGTAAGCTATAAATTGAAATTACATACACACACATGCATGATGAGAAATAAACTAATGATCAGTGTAATCATCTAAATCAGATCAAGTAAGTTAAACACATTATAGAATTACAGTAATAACCACATCGGGGAAAACATCTAGGTAAGGGTAAGCACAACTTACGACATTTCAGTTTCGCAAATAAAGTTCGAGGCATTTTGCAGAAGATAAGTTAATGTCTAGTTCAGGTAGTAACTAACTAGCCTAACAAAAAAAAAATATTTTCAAATTTTGGGGGCATTACATTAATATTTTGCAATGCAACAGTTTTGATCTCCCAAATGGTTTAACGAGGCCCTCGTATCTTTATACCGACCTCGCTTGAGCCCTAGGTGATTTTGGCTAGAATTTGAAGCTATCTTAGGAAGTTTATGGTCTCCCATGTTATTGATTTTGTGCTTGTATAACAGGAGCCTAGTCATAGCGAGGCTTTCGATAGGGAAAAAACCCACTTCTGTAAGGAGAATAGAGTAGGGTGTATTGCTTTTATTAAAGTTATCATTTTCTATAGTTATTAAAGTTATTACATCTCACATATTTATTCTTTAATATTTATTTCCCTTTTTCTTTTATTGTAATTTAAATTTTTTTAATGACATTAATTTTTAATCATTACTTTTTTCTACTATTTTTTAATTTATTTTTTCATCCTATTATTGCTTAATCTCAGTTTTTTTTTATAAAAATTTATTATCATAAATGAAATATCATAAACTTTAACATAATGTAATAATATTATAATGTAAATAGGATAGAGAATTTGTTTGGGAGTTGGGGAGTGACCATGCAATTTAGCTTTATGTTGGAAGTGAGCTGAGGGATTGCAATTTTTCATTTTAGGACAAATTTAGGGAGGATATTTGTTTTAATTAGTTTGGTTTGAGTAATATTTTTTTATAGATGTTTATGGGTTACTTGGGTAAGCTTTTGGTTAGAATTTGATGATGATTTTTTAAGAAATATGGATTTTGTGTGGTTCAAATTGTGATTTTGAATTCATAAGGTATGGTGTGGAAAAATATTTTGGAACATTTTTAAATCATCACTCTTTTAGATAAGCACTTAACTTGTGGTCGATGAATATTGATAAGTCACAAATTAAATATCACTAAGTGTCCCATTATCCATACCTATAAAATAAATCTTAACAATACACTTATTTTATTTTCCTATAATCTAGAAAGAGAACAGTTCATTATCCACCTTACAATAAGAACACTTATATGTAATAAAATGTATTAATTAATTACATAGTAACATCTATCGCTGTAATAAAATATATTAATTATTTACATTGGTTATTAATAATGACATAAAACAACTCAAATCCATAGCTTTTTTATGTCACATTGTGCTTCTTAATAATTATCCCCATATTTGTTGATATTTAAAGATATTGTTGAAGATGTAGAATCAGCCTAGAGTTTATGGAGTCTCACATTGGGAATAATATATAAGCTTACCCTTCAATCTTTCTCTTTCCATTCCAGTGATAAAGGGTGTGATCCCATAAGTACTAACAAGGAAGGCTTGAACCTGTGGACTGTCTAGTTTCATCATGGCTCTTTGTTTTTGTGTTGATGCAAAAGAAGAAGATAGGTTGAGTTCTTTTCCTAATGTTATTCTGTGTGACATTTTATCATGATTACCATTGAAATTGGTAGTGAGATGCTCCATACTGTCTAGAATATGGGCTCTTCTCTGCACAATGCTTCCTCGCCTCAGTTTCTCACTTGATGGAATCTTAGGTGAGAGCTGTGAAAGAATCGATGCCAAGGAAAAACATGAAAACATCATTTTTCGTCTCCTCCTCAACTATTCTGGTGATCTCTGGGAATTTCATCTCGACACTGTATCAATGGCATTCTTGAACTTCACTCCTAATAATTTTTGTAGTTGGGTACGATTTGCGGGCAAACATAATGTGCAGGAGATTTTTCTCAACGAGTATTGTGATAGTTATAATGAGATCACAACGAACAAGGCAAAAATTCCTGTGGCCTTATTCTCATGTACAACTCTTGCTACTCTTCCTCTGCATAGTTATGATCTTACTCGCCTTTTATTATATGAGTGGGCATAATGGTTAAGAGCATGTATTTCCTCTTAGGAGGTCTCATGTTCAAATCCAGAGGGGGTAGTATATGTACACCTCTATAGACTGTAGCAGTTAAATCACTGTGCATAGGGGTTTCCCAAGGGGGTCCAAAGGGGTCTCATACACCAAATTGGTGTGACCTTAAAAATAGATGATGATGATGATGATGATGATTATTACTATTATTATTATTATATATTTATTTGGACTAAACAAAACAAGACATATAATATACTTGAAAAATGTTGAAAACATAAAATATTTAGATTACATCAATAATAATTACTCCCAACAAATTCTTGTTATAATTTTATTATATAGTTATTAACATCTCATATATTTATTCTTTAATATTTATTCTCTTTTAATTTTAAAAATTTTAATCATTATTTTTTTTACTATTTTTCAATTAATTTTTTTCATCATATTATTTCTTAATTAATTAATTTATTTTTTTTATAAAACTTTATTATGATAAATACAATATTATAAACATTATAAACTTTAACAAAATGTAATAATATTATAATGTGAATAGGATACAAAATTTATGCATTTTATTCATAGGATTCTTGTAGAATATAAAAATGTTAGCCATTAAAGGGGAAAGGTTGCTATATATTTTTAAATAAATAAAAATTATAAGAAATTGTGGGAATTTAATTTTATATTAGGGGTTAGTTAGGCACAAGAATTTCTAGTTGTCTAACTAGGAGATGATTTTCCTCCTATTTTTTGCTAAAATACTGCTAGAACTTATAGAGTGTGGGTGCTTGGGGTTTTTGTGTCATGTGATTTCATTTCTGCATTTAAAATCGCTCAACAAACAACAAAAATTACAAAATTTTGTGAGTTAAATTCACCGGATTGAGACTGAAAATTGGAAAAGTCAAAATCGTCCCCTAGTTAGACAACTCCCAAGAATTTAGCTTTGTTTTGGGAGTGAATTGAGGAGGGATTATAATTTAGTATTTTAGGACAAATTTAGAGAGGATATATGTTTTAATTAGGTTGGTTTGAGTAATATTTTTTGATAGATTTTTTTGGTTATTTTAGTAATTCTTTGGTCCAAATTTGATGATGTTTTTTCTAAGAAGTCTTGATTTTGTGTGGTTCAAATGGTGATTTTTAATTTATAAAGTCGGGTGTGCTAGGAATTTAAATATTGCTTGAGACATTTTTAAGAATTCTCTACACGATTTCATTAAAATCTAGTCGGATAAATCCTTTGGGAATTGTTTAAATCATCACGCTATGGATACAAAAATCCCTCAAATATTTTCTAGTTGCTTCCCAACCTATGATTCAATATTCAAAGAAAATAGGTAGTACACTAACTCCCCTAATGTTAGTAAAAAATCAAACATTAGAGGTAATTTCAAGTCAAAATGGGCCTCGTAAGAAAAATAATAAAATAAGAATCAACATAATAAAATAATATTTATTAATTTTGGAGGAAGAAAAGAAAATAACTATTTTTTTGTTCGTATTTTCGACATATCTCCCTGTGATTTTACTCAAATTTCAATCGGGAGAGCTCGTTGGATTTTACTCAAATTTAATGATGATGTTATATCATCATCACGTTTTTCAGGTATTCCTTATTTTTGGGGTATTGGGGTCCACCAAAAGTAAGCCGAGTGGGTACTCATTGGATGAGGAATTTAATTTCGCATCCAACGAGCTCTCCCGATCGAAATTTGAGTAAAATCACACGGAGATATGTCGCAAATACGAACAAAAAAAAGTACTTTTTTTATGATACATATCCCCAAATTTATATTAAAAATTTGTTCAAGACCTATACAGTATTTCAAATTTAAAGCAATTTCATTGGCTAACACATGATGACATGGAATTTGAATTATGGTTAAAAGGCCCATTTTTAGTTGAAATTTCCTCTAACATGAAATATTAATATATGTAATGGAAAAACACCTTAAGGATAAAAACACGGATATGAACATTACAAGGGATTAGTGCATGAATATGGATAAGAAGAAGGGATAACATATAAGGTGAAATTATGATAAAATGATGCTAAATCCAAGATGTATTAAAAACTATGGAGGCTTAGGAAATATTTTCTCTAATCTTCTTGATCATAAAAAATAAAATATTAATACAAACCACTTGTTCCTTATCATTTTTCTTAAGTTCCATTAGTTCAAAGTTCGTCTCAATGGAAAATAGAATTCATCATCATCATCATCATCATCATCATCATCATCATCATCTTAGTTGACTGTAACTGTCATCAACAAACACATCCTTCCCAAGCTTTCATTTCACTCCCTTACATCCATGGTGTTATTGATTGCATCTGCAAGAATTTAGTAAAAAATAATATTAAAACTCAAAAAACAATTAAACAATTATTTAGAAGTGTCAAATACAAATCCAACCTATTTCTCTCTTAAGGCATCTACTGAATTCCTTATTTTTGTAGAAAATCCTAAATTGTCCAAACATAAAGGCTTATCTAAATTCATCTTAGAGAACAATTTGACAACACATTTTATAATTGTTCTAATGAATTATTTATAATGCATAATTCCCACATGTAATGTCTCTCCCATACCCAATATGTTTTGTAATTACGAATATTTTGATTGTACTTTTTTTTGGTGAGGAGCTCAAGGCCAAGCCCCACCAGAAATAGAACCGTCCAGTTTGTATAAGTTAATATTACCTAAGTAGAAAACTTAGGAAACAGAAGAGAACGACACCATTTGACCCGCGGCTAACCAAGACCTACAAGGAAAAAAAAATGGTTGGGGAGCCACGTTGATGCCAAAACCGTATCACTTTGATCATGGCAGCATTTAGGGAAGGGATTCCTACTTCACAAAGGAAATATGATTATCGCGACTAAGACACCCTAGCTTAGTAATTAACCCTAATGTGGTTTAAGTCCGATAGAAGGAATTGCACTCAATTTGGCATCAACATAACAAAGTAAAGGAGTTAAAAAGAGGTAAATTTTTTAATAAAAGGGACTATAGGACATTGCTCCCTTGAAAATCGAAAGGAAGATACGGTCTTCACCATACCTCGTCTCAGTAAGTTTGGTGACATGCCATCTTCCGAGACAAATTACATAGGGACTTATTTTATATTGACATATGTTGGATTAACATAT
>LPNX011080520.1:83124-95865 GCA_001517045.1 Pseudotsuga menziesii
TATATATATATAAAAGCATTTGAAAACTCAAGTCATTTCAACGCTACTATTGACATGCTTTCTTTAGTACGTGTAATCAATTGAGTTGCACATTTTTATCTTAACTTATTCTCTTCCGTTTAACTGAAACTGGCATGCACTTGAAAGAAACACTTGGTTAAGAGGAGAAACATGACACAAAAGCTAGAGGGACAATTATCTGAAACTAATAGTTCATGTTACATGATTGCCTTGATATGAATGTCAAATGTTTTCAGAAAAAACAAAAATATTAACTATCCTGCTAAGCCAGCTTAGTGAGGTTGGAGTTATTGAAAAAAAAACTACCTTTAATTTGAATAAATTACTTAGCTTAGACAATTGTTCTCAAGTATTGTCCATATCTAGCAATCTGTTAGGCTGGAAGGGAAGGGCCCTTTCAGACTTAAATATGAAGTGGTTTTCTTATTCCATGTTCAAAATGTAAAATTTGTCCTCTGATAATAGAGTGTATACATCTAGAATGATATCTTGTAGAACCTGTACCTTCTCAAGGTGTGCTAAAATCGATATTTATGTTATTAATATTTATAATCACAAAAGTTACCTCACATAGTTGGGTGTGATAATTGCATGGATCTCTATCTTGCATGGGTTTGGACTCTAAGCATTTGAATTCGAAATTCTCACCATGATGGAGCTATGCAGACCAAGACACCATTTTAATCTTATGGGGCATGTGATTTATTGCGTTAAAATAAAATTTTACCCCTTTTTCACACATAACGACATGAAGGTATAAGAGGGACACTACATATGGTATCAGATCCGGAGTGACAATACTCGGGCATATTTTGGGCTCAACATGAAGTTGAAGAGCATGAACATGTTTATGACTAACTAATAAAATAATTTTGTGGATGCATGGCAATGACGAACGAGGAAACCGAGTTATATAAGCGGGCCTCAAGGATCAAAGGAGGTATGTAAAGAGGATAAAAATGAATATCATGTCAAGATATGTTGTCACATTAACCATGGATTAAAGCCAGAAGTAGGCGAGTAGTTCTTGCATGTTTACACCCAAACAGGAAGTTGGGCTATAAATTTTACTAATACATTAAGGAATAATTTCCATCCTTGTTTGATTCTAGAGATGATTATACATGTATAGATGATAGGCTCATATTAACGAAATCCTTCGAAACACACGACACTAAACATAAGAGCAATGAACTATGGGCTCTTGGGATATATATATACAAAATGCATGAGTGTTAGCAATAGATGTTAAGGATCATTTGAAGGAATAATATGTATATATATATATACATATAATTATTTGGAAGCCACGTTAAGAGTACTGATGTTGTAGAATGTTTACAAAAGTCCCAAACACTAAATTCTCAGTACTATAAATAAATAAATAAAAAATCACCATTGTCTAAAGAACAATTGGAAACACCAACCATACAGAAAAGGTCGTAGGCATGAAGAGTTGAGGCTCATCTTAAAGATCTGATTAAAACTTATTACTAAGTGTACAATGTGATGATTAGAACCATTCTTACCCATAGATGTAATTTAAAGAAGATTCTAAAATTAAACTTAAGCCAAGCACGATGCTAAATTTTTACTGCAAAAGTGGAATGGAAAAAAACCTGGCAAAACAATATCCCTTACGTTATTGGTGTGTTCCGTGTGATGTGTGATACAGGAAGAGTAATAGGTGATCTAACACTGGAATTAAAATATGGGGCATATTAAGAAAAGCATAAATATGTACTCTTTCATGATTATGTTCTTGTATTAAAAGGAGAGGTAGGTCAACACCTTAGAAAAGTTATGTACTCATATGGAAGTAACACGATCCAATAAGAATCATCACATCATGTTATAAACATTTTTCGGCTACTTGGAACTTGTTGGTTACAAGCATGTTATACCCACGTTGCAAAGTTAAATGGGAAATGGGCAGATTCAGAATAAAATTTAGAGGTGTAAAAGCTACCAATACTAACATTATGTAAAATAGGGAAACACCTCTTTACATCTGGAAATTTCATGTAAAACCAGAAACAAACGATTGCATTAAATTGTATGGATACATGTTAATCGAACGGCTACAATTTCATATAAATATTGGTAATGAATGTTTTGGTTGAGGTGCATGACTAAGAATAGCCAAAGCAAATTTATGGATTGAACATTGAGATCAAAGGTAGGAGGAGGTGATGGTTCTCAAGATTTGGGTCCATTAGTTTCAAACCAAACCCTTTCACCTATATGTATGCACATAACTATCATACGACTTGGGTCCTAACTATGTCCTAAGGAAGAATTATGTTTGGTTATTTTAGTCTGGCTATCATGAACTAATAAACCTAGGAATGGTTAGTGGTTGCACATAATAAGTAAATGATATTGGTTTCTAAACCTATGTGTAACGATAATGCTAACTTCTTTACCAGAAGTTGTTGATTAACTTGTGAATGTCGAATACCATTAGAGTACTAAATAGATTCTAAGAGCTAACTTATGCAGGGATATGCATGAAGGATTGTGTAATGATGTAAGCTAATTGTTGCAGGGATATGCATGAGTGTTGTATAATGTTGTGAGCTAACTTATGGAGGGATATGCATGAAGGTTGTATAATGCTATGAGCTAACTGTTGAAAGGATATGCATGAATGTTGTATAATGCTATGAGCTAACTTATGCAGGGATGTGCATGAAGGTTGTATAATGCTATGAGCTAACTGTTGCAAGGATATGCATGAATGTTGTGTAATGATGTGAGCTAACTTATGCAAGGATATGCATGAATGTTGTATAATGCTAAGAGCTAACTTATGCAGGGATATGCATGAAGGTTGTATAATGCTATGACCTAACTGTTGCAAGGATATGCATGAATGTTGTATAATGCTAAGAGCTAACTTATGTAGGGATATGCATGAAGTTTGTATAATGCTATGAGTTAACTTTTGCAAGGATATGCATGAATGTTGTATAATGCTGTGAGCTAACTTATGCAAATATATGCATGAATGTTGTGTAATGATATGAGCTAACTTATGCAGGGATATGCATGAACGTTGTGTAATGCTATGAGCTAACCTTTGCAGGGATATCAGTCGAAATTGACTGTTGAGTTTTACCAAGATTAGGACCATTGTCACGATCCACGGACACTATGGTATATATCAATCCACTTGAGTGTACAAGTTGCTTTCAATTTATTAGAAGTGGGTAAGGAGTTAGTTTTTATAGGATTATATGTCTCATAAATGGTGGTAAAATCGTTGCAACTTATGAAATGATAATGTTTAAATAATAGAACTAGGATTTATCAATAAATGCTTTGAATAACCATGTAGCCGATTCACGAATTGAGATAATGATAGTAAATTCATGGTAATCACCACGAAGTGTGCATTACAAATGGTCAAAGTTAAAATTTTACCAACAAAGAAAAAAAATCTGAATGTTGCGTGAGCAGCATGGTGTTAGCCAAGTGAATGCTGCGTGAGCACATTGGTGTTAGGAATATATGCTGCGGGAGCACAATGGTGTTAGGAAAGCGATTTCCATGTGAGCACATTAGCGTTAGGCATATGGTGTGGCAAAAAGACCTAGGAAAAATTAGACATCTGGAAGACAGGACGCTGTTTGATGTCACTGAGGGGAAAACTTTTAACTAGTGGTTAAAAGGAAGAGTAACCTCAAAAATTGTTGTAAGTCCACACAAGAATGGAAAAGAAACTCAAGGGAGAGTTTGGAAAACATAATGAACGAAAATCATATTAACATAAGTAGACTGTTACATGTGTAACGTAAAGATGTTCGTCAGGTCAAGCATGACATGACTATCCAAGGGTTGGAGATAGGACCAACACCAAAAAGATAGTAATTATGTTTTATGGAGGAATAAATTGCCTTATGAAAATGATTGGATATTTTTCTAGTTGCATATTGTTACAATGCAAAAGGATATATGACTAATATGTAAATTGGACCCCATCATATTGTAGGAAAACTACAGGTCTTAGGCATTAGAAACTTGAGAAGACACGGAAATATCTCAGGGGATCGGAAAAAGATGAAACAGACAGGACAGAAGAAGAAAACCGAATGGAAAAAAAAAAACACTGAGGACAGTGTTATTTTTAGGGGAGGAGGATGTAATGTCGTTCCCATACCCAATATGTTTTGTAATTACGAATATTTTGATTGTACTTGTTTCTGGTGAGGAGCTCAAGGCCAAGGGCCCACCAAAAATAGAACCGTCCAGTTTGTATAAGTTAATATTACCTACGTAGAAAACTTAGGAAATGCAAGAGAGCGACACGATTTGACCCGCAGCTAACCGAGACCTACAAGGAAAAAAAAATTGGGGAGCCACATTGATGCTAAAACCATATCATTTTGATCATGGCAGCATTTAGGGAAGGGATTCCTACTTCACAAAGGAAATCCGCTTATCGCGTCTAAGACACCATACCTTAGTAATTAACCCTAATGTGGTTTAAGTCCGATAGAAGGAATTGCACTCAATTTGGCATCAACATAACAAAGTAAAGGAGTTAAAAAGAGGTAAAAATTTTAATAAAAGGGACTATAGGACATTGCTCCCTTGAAAATTGAAAGGAAGATACGGTCTTCACCATACCTCGTCTCAGTAAGTTTGGTGACATGCCATCTTCCGAGACAAATTACATAGTGACTTATTTCATATTGACATATGTTGAATTAACATATATAGTCAAGGTGTACTTATAAATAATTATATTTAAATTTAATGATGATGGGGAATGCCTACCTTGGGAGGCATGATGGGGAAATAGACTAATTACACTCTCCTCAAGAATCCCTTATATTTTTCACAACAATGGAATCATCCAAAACATAGGGAGAAATTCTTTGTAAAAACTAAAAGGCGTGAGGGACGATAATCTGGTATATATATATATATATATATATATATATATATAAGTACACTTACCATTTAGAAAAGAATATTTTAATATTACGATGACTAAAGTAATTAATCTAACTACTCTTGTTGAGTATGATTAGCATTTGTGAAATACTCATATTTTCCTTCCCTATCATTTGGGAAAAATAAATTATAATTATGTTTTAGAGCCTAAAAATCTGCTGGTAGGTGGGACACATAGCCTGGAGGAGTAAATGTAACGGTGAGATTCACTCTGAAAATTAAGGGAGACCTCCCTCGGCACTTTTAGTGGCCGAGTTACTGCCATGACTGATGGGAACTGAGCGTGCAATTGGGAGAAGACCAATTTTGCCTTCTCCTTTTTTAGGGTATGGGCTGATAGAGGAGACACTCGGCAGGGGTCGTATGTTGGAAGAGGAGGAACTTCGGCATTTCGGGGAAGGATGCACCTAAGATGTGAGTGCCCATGTGATTTGAATATCTGGTGTGTACCTACAAGATGATCTTTCCATATTTTTTTTGAATGCGTTATGTTTTTATTTTCCTACATTTTGGATGTGGGATCTAGACGTACTTCGCCTCTGGTGATGCAATTGGACTGTTCAGCATACACCTGCGATTTATGTTTATAATGAGTCTACAATCCTTGCCTGATGGATGTGAATTCTTAATCCTACGAGTTAAGGTTTAAGCACATTTTTTTTAATCGTCGGTTCATAATAGAGTAGAGTAATGTAAAGCTGTATTTCGAAGTGATACTCCCTCATTGTATCCTGAACCATGATCTGCACCTTACCATATCTCTCAACCTGTTTTGCCACCACGACAGCCAACAAGAGGATCAAGTATATATATATATATATATATATATATATATTAGTCCTTCAAGAACTTTACGACATGTATGTTTGGCTACAAATTGCGATTTGGGCCCTCTGCGATCTTGGTGTCTTTTAAATGGTTTTATAAATACCTTCAATTCCCTTGCACACAGTGGAAATTAGGTGCATCTTGAAGACACGTGATATGATTTTTGTTGTATCTGGGTTTCACCACTTAGTGCCTGCTATTTTACACAGCAGCGAAACTATGAGGTCTTGCGGAAAGGTACGACTTGGATGAAGTTTAATTTTGGGTTGGGTAGGTTTGTCAGGATTGCTTGTACACCTTTATTTATGTGCTGAAGACCCAATTCAAGATGTGATTACCCATCAAGGTCTCATGGGAAATTCGACCTCATAGTAATGCAGAAGTTCTTGGCCTCCTCACTGATTATTGCGCACATTAATTTAGAGGCCATGAGTCTGATTGATAAAACGATGGAGGGAGAATTAAAATAAAACCAAAAAACTAGAGTGTGACTATTGGAATACTAATTGATTGCTGGAAAATGGCCGCGGGTGGGACTGATAAATGATGGAGGAAAAAGTTTCAAATAAAATTAAAAACTAGCTTCTTGTTTAATATCTTACAATCCCAAATTTATGAGACAAGCTGCTTATGGTTTATGTTAGAACTCCAGTGTCACATCCCTGGTTTTGACCCCGTTTGCAAGATGTATATAATGTAATTAATCATGGTGAGGAGCTAAAGGCAAAGGCCCCACCATCAATTTGGTTGTGTATGTTCGGCAATAGGGATAGTTGCCGATGGTATGATGTGCTATCCGGCACATTACAATGTGGCATCATGTAAATACGCACATCAAATAAAATAAACCACAACCAGCAATGACAGTGCAATGTTGAATGAAAAGGGCATGATTCCGAAGGATAAGGGGTGGGTGATGTTAGGCCTTGGCCTATGGGGGAAAAACCCATGTATCGCCACCTTGTTGATTTGTCACCTTGCTTGTCTCATCCAACCTCTTAATGTTTTGTGGAGTAGATGAGGAAGTTATGGTTGCTGGTGGTTGGGGACAGTTATTGTCCTTGGGAGTGGGGTGGCAGGACTATCAATCCTTTTCCCACACACCCACTCCACCGACAATTGCATTCACTCCACTCTTCCACTACTATGCATCCTCATGGTGGTCTGTTCGTCCTCCCAATTCTTCCATTTGGGGGTCTGTTCATCTTCCTCATGCAGAGGTCAGTGCTGTTTTTCCTCACGCACTCTCCACTACGCATGCTCTCTGTGGTATGCACCCTCCTCACATTCGTTGTTCATCCATGTGCATGATTGGAGTTGTTTACTATCACGCAGAGAGGGAGACGGTCTATTTTCATCCTCACGCAGGCAGTTGGTTGCACTCCTCACCGCACATGCTCTCTGGGGTCTGTTCATTCCCCATCATGGTCTGTTCCTCATCCACGCTTAGAGGGAAGCGAGTTCACTCTCACAGTTGTCTGTCCATTCGTGTGCAGAAGTGGAGCTATCCCTCCTCACGCACAGGCATGGAGTATGTAGCTTTTCCCTAGTGGAGGACTGTGTAAGTCTTTTCGTTTTCTTAATTGTCCAGGATGGACTGCTGTTCACATTTCATTGTGGTGATTGTGGTTTCTACTACTTTTGGGGCTGTTGGAAGTCGCTTGGAATTTGTTTTCCATGTTAGACTGTAATTGCTGAGTGGTTACATGCGTGTAATTATTGGTCTGCGGACTGTGCTGGGAATTTGGCTTTTTCCCTGTTTTGGGACTATGGATGGCTGCTATCATTCATTGTGGGGTTGTGGCTGCTAATTCCCACATCTGTTGGTTGTGTCTTCTCCCTTGCTTTGGGACTATGTAGTTTCCATCGTTTGCATTTTGAGTTGTGGTTGTTGGTGCACCCTAGTTTTGGGTTTTTGTTGAGTTGTTTTGGCCACGTTAGGGCCAAGAACAACTTTGATTTTCCCTGTGGGCTTGAGCTGTGTCTCATTTTGGTTTGGGGTTGCCACCCTGTTGTTTATGCCTTCATCATAGAGTGGTGAATGAATTGTTTTACTACGGGTATGTAGTGGTTGTCCCTTGGACTGTGCTGGCTTGGCCGATCGGTGATGGTTTGATAAACCCAGTTGTGTTGGTTTGACTGGTTTGTATCCCTCGGCTATGTGTAAGCCTGCGTTGACCCTTATCCTTGGAGGAATCATGCCCAGCTCGGGTGTGGTAGTGTTGCTGAGAGATTGATGAGAACGCTGGCCTATGGTTGGGTGGAACGTTGCAGCGACATAGCTGGTTGCGGGGTAAACTCTTCATCAAAAGATACGTGATGTTGGTTACTTCATCTTTGCAATTATATTGATGTCAAATGAATTGTAATGAACATGTTGATGTTTTATGCATCCCTGTATGGTGGATTATGCATCTGCTTGTATGATGGAATGCATCTTAGTATGCATTTGAATGTATGATTGAAGAATCTATGCATCCTGTTATGCATTGTGTTTAAGCTTTCAATTCGGCATTTAATCCCTGGTTCATGTTCATGGGATTGTTTTCCCATGTTAGCTGTGTTGGTCGCATCCTCTTCGCCAGTTTAGGGGATGGGGATGTGACAGTATGGTATCAGAGAAAAGTTTGCAACAGTGGGCTCTATGGGCCATGAAGGATGCAGTGACAGAAGGTAGAATTACCTTTTATGTCGAGCAGAACAACAACAAATTTCAAGAAAATCGTTTAAGAGTTGGGCAGTTGGAACACTTAGCGGAACTAACTTCCACTATAGCGGAAGGGTTAGTGGAAAGACTTCCACCGTAGAGGAATATTTAGGCAAAGGCACACCCGACGGAAGACCGTTGAAAAGAAAATCACGAGAAAATTTGACTAAGTGTTCGAGTCGGTCAGAAGAAGGAAGTTCTTCGAGCATTCGTCGTTGCGGAAGCCAAAGTCACTAGGCTTTCGATATGGAAGGACCATCGACGCCGATCAAGTCATGCCTAAGCTGATTGGACCGACGATCAAAAATAAATAGTACTCACGCACCCATTGTTGCAGCTGCCAAAAGGACTAGGATGCCGATGCAGTAATGGTTCCGACCGCCAACAGGCCGACTGGTGTTATACTCGGCAGAAAGAAGAAAGACAAAGTTTAAAATTTGTCTAAGTGATGAGATCATTGGCAGAAAAGGTGGAGCGAGTGCCTCCGTTGCGGCTGCGGAATGAATTATTTTGTCGATGCTAGTCCTTCGAGTCGACGATGTTTAGCCGTTTGAGCGTCGCCGTTGCAGAGGATGGAAGTGCTAAGTCGTCTGAAAAGCAAGACCTCCGACAGCCGATGCCATGAGTAAAGTTAGAAAATTTTCTAAGTATGGTATGTCTTCCGATGTGCGAAGCCCACCGATCAGAAAAAGATAACGTTTCATGTTCCGCCGTTGCAGCTGCAGAAGGAAATTCTTCACCGACGAAAGGAGGAGGTTGAGCTGATGAAGGGGGGGGAATTGAAAAAAAAGACGTCGAAAGGTTAGAGCTTTCGAAATCCGATGAGTAGGGTCATCAGAGCCTGCAGAGGAATGAATGACCACTGTTGCGGCTGGAGAAAGGATTAACCCTTCGAAGGACTAAAGGTTCCGATCGCTGACGTTAGTGATTAACGGATCCGACGACCGATGTACATCAGAATAGTTTAGTCGTTTCAACCATCGATAAAATGGAGGGATTAGTGGTTTCAACCCCCAAAACATTGGAACTATTTAGTGAAAATAGGAGCTGATTCCGTGGAAGAAGTTAGCCATTTGGGGATTCGAAACGACAGAAGGATTAGTGGTTTGAGAGCCGCTTCTGTGGATGGATAATTGGAATAAGAGCCGATCTTGAAAAGGAAAAATTGGGTTTTTCAAGGGGATTTCTCAGTGGCTTTCAGTGGGATTTTCAGTTGTTTTCAGTGGGTTACAGGTGGCTGAAGTTGGCTGAAGTTGGCACCCAGTCCAAAAGAAGTGGAGTGTAAGAATGCAAATATTTGGTGAAAGTATTCATTCTTGGAAGTGGTGTGGTTTCCACACCCAAGGTCGGAATGAAGCATGTGGATAGGCATTGGAAATCTTATCCAGTAGGGAACAAGGATAAGTGACCAGAATCTGAGCATGAAGCAGCAAAGTGCCAATGATGGCCGCTATTGTCAAATGGAAAAATCTGGACAGTTGCATGCCCAGGGGTAGCCAAGACTATGCAGTCAACCAGCTGCTGTGTGAAAAAGGAATTCCATGAGAGGATGAAAGACTTGAAAAGGGAAGTTTTTCTTAAAACCTTGTCTTGCTGATTATAACTACATTTCCTAAGTTTATGCTTGATATGCATAAGGATATGTATTGCATGCATAGGATATTGCATGTTGGTAAGAATATTGGAAATTATATATAATGAACCACTAATGATAACCATTGCTTTGATGTTGGAATTAGTGGAAAAGCCAACGATGACATGGACCTAGCTGAATATGTTGTTGATGCTGATGAATGTGACCAACAACCCTATAAAGAAGAGGGATAAGGAAACAAGTCCATAACAAAAGTTGGTGAGCAAATTCTGCAATCTCCTGCAAGGACCAGCCAAATTGGTCATTTCAAGGGTGTAAGTAAGACCCATGCAGGTAAGAGTTTGCTTATGACAAATTCCATGGATTGGTACAAGTAAGAGACCTCATACCATGTGAATATTGGAATGTAGAAAGGTGTCATGCCTATATGTGTTGATGATATTTATTATAGTAATGGACATGGTTAGGCCATGCATGGTATGTTGAACGCATTGAGATGAATGCATGTGATATTATGAATGAATAATGACTGAAATGATGAATTGATGACAATTCAGGAGCCATTTCAAAGGTTGTTATGAATGCACGATAGTCATGATCAATTGGCTGCCAGAAATGGTCTATGGGAGAGCAAGGTGGTATGAATGATACGCTTGTGAAGTAAGGAGTATCTAAACACTTCATTTAATTGCATGAATGATATGACTATACCTTTCAATGTTAGTATGATAATTATTGCATGAAGAAACTAAGTTTTGGTAATGTTGATGTGACTAACCGCTGGAAGTATTCGAGTTTTATAAATTCCGAAAATGCTTCAGTAATGGTTGTGGCAATGAAAAGGTAATATGCATCCAGACTAACCAAGTGTTTGGTTGATTGAATATTGTGTTTGGATGTTGAAGTTCATGTTTCAGGTAGATTATCTCGAGCATGGCAGTGAGAGGTAATATCCTGACCAATGCCAAAATCTACCATGTGAAAAAGCTTATTAAATTTGAATTGTGAATTTCAAATTTAAGGAATTGCTGACAACTACTAGTCACTACTGGCTTACATAATCTTGTGTTTGGATGTTGAAGCTTATGTTTCAGGTAGACTATTTCAAGCATGGCAGTGTCAGTTAAGACCCTGACCAATGCTAGAATCTACCATATGATATGCATAGCAGGTTGTTAAAATTCGAATTGTAAATTTCGAATTTAAGAAATTGTTGACAACTACTACTCACTATCGGCTTGCATAAGATTGTGTTGGATGTTTGAAGCTCATGTTTCACGTAGATTATTTTGAGCATGGCAGTGAGAGGTAAGACCCTGACCTATGCCAGAATCTACCATGTAAATGAGCCAAACCTTATGAGCAGAGTCTCATAGTTGTAAAAGTAGTTGGTGTCACATACCCCAATTTTGTAAAAATATGTTAAGTATTTTTATTATATTCCTGAGACATTATGTTAAATTAATGCTAAGTAGGAACTGATGACTCAGCAGAGTCCACAGAAGTGGAATGTAATTCAGAATATTTTATTAATAATAAATAAATTGTGGAGACAACGACATGGGAGAGCTGTTAAAAAGAGGTTACTGGTCAAACTAGTGGATGGAACTAGGTGGAGGGAAAAATACAAGTGGCAGCATCCTCAAACACTTTCTAAGTTGCAGGTGGAAACTTCCCTATATTTGGGGTCATGATCCCCCAAGAAAGTGGGATCATAGCAGGTGGCTCATTAAATGACAACTAACCCAAAAAGACCTCGGCAATCTTTTAAAAGTACTCAATGAAGAGAGGTGAGGCTGCTCAGATATTTCCAGAGAGAATTCATTCAGGTGAATGTTATTCAGGAAATTCATTGAGGAAAGAGGGAAAAATAGTAAGGAAGTTGTTTTGAGAGGATTGCTGCAGTAACTTGATTATTACAGCTTATTAGCTGGGAGAACTTACTCTTAAGTTCTGGAGTAATACTAAGTTTGAAGATTGGTATCTGACTTTTCGATGTACCTAGTTCCAGCCAGGGAGACCAGAGAAAGCTCAAGGGTCTTGAGAAGTTGCTGTTTGAGCGCTCTCTAGAAATTGGTAGGGAGGAATGGCCTCCCATTGCTGATTGTTGTCCACAGTTTCAACAGGTTCTGTCAGTTAACTATTTTTGTTTTAATGAATGTGAATGGATGAATGTTATGCTTATATTATATGACAGAATATTTAGTTGGTTCAGTAATATAAATGATCTAGTTTATCAGTGATTGAATCTTTTGATGAAAGATAAAGACCCTCTGTGTTTTTCCACATCTGGGTTTTACCAGACCGTACTCCAGCACAAGGGTAATTTAATTAAGAATAGTATGATGAGATTGTAGAGTAATAGATTGTTCCTTACCTATTTGCAGAAAAGATGTTTTACTGACAGTTTATAAGTTTCTAGATAAAAATTGCTTTCCTGGTTCAGTATTTTACTTTCAGCAACTTTATTGTTGTAAAGAACAAATAGAAAAATAGGATTAGACCGGATGTATCTACTCTTATACTTACTGTTTCTTCTTCTAAGTATAGAATAACTATACTACTATATGTTGAACAATGAACTGAGGGTAGGAATAGTTGTATGATAATTAAATCTTACTGTCAGATC
>LPNX011080520.1:96192-111307 GCA_001517045.1 Pseudotsuga menziesii
GCATATTATTATCGTTAATATAAAGTAGGGTTCTTATTATTTTAAGTACAGTCCAAAATTAAATTATATTGTCTGAACTACAAAGTATAGTGACAGTATTCAAAAGTATTGTAAAAATAAATACATCGAAACCCTATATCATTAAAGGGTATAGATTTTACTTCAATGATTGCAGATTCTTTTATTGACTAGAAAGTCAAACTATAATCAAGTACATAAACCCTAATAATAATATTTTAATAATAAAATCAAATGCATATCTGTACAGTAAATAAATGCCCAAAATGGCAAGATGCTCAACTTTGGAGCTTAATTATATTTATGTTTGGAAATCATGATGTTGCAGAAACATAGTATAATACTAATAGTAATTATTGAAAGTCCTTAATCAACAGGTTATTTATAAACAAAGAACAATTATTATTATTTCTATTTTTTACTTATAAAAGAAAGGAGCCTAAACAAAACTAGGAATAGAGATAACAAGCATTTCCAGGTAAGGTTATTTAAGTATTATAACAAGTAATAATTTTTGCTTTCGTATTTTACTATATAGAATAATATGATTTAGAAACCATAGTAGCATTTTAACCTTTTATTAAAATACAGTAAAAACCCTACTCGCAACTACCATGATTAAATAACATAAAATAAACCAAGTATTTTATCAAATTCACAGGAACCGGAAGTATTAAAGGAAGATAAGATTATTAAGCCAAGTTTAAGCAGTAATGGATTTGAAACTGTACAGTAACCTAATATTAACTTAAATAAAGTAGCATGGACAGCACATAGCTCCAAATTTAGGGTAAACCCTCACAAAAACTTAAAATATGTATTGAGGATGGAGTTTATCTCCTTGGCACCTCACGGCTGCCAGTATCATTTACATTAAAGTAAAACTTACAGCCTATACAAACAGTAATACATCTATTTGCATGCTTTACACAGTTTTCAAACAAGACCCAAAACCCATAGTCTCGGCTTCAGCCAAGATTCCATAATAAACGAAGAGCCGAACTCTTTTAACAATGTTAGGGTTCACCAAATGAACCAAATTAAAAGCAAGAGATATACATCGCGAAGTCAAATCCATGACTTCCCTAGAGGACCAGGAAGGAGGAGTACTCCATGGGTAAAACCAGGCTTACCAGAAGAAGCCAGCTGCCGAAGTTCCACACCTTTTCCATGCCGAAAGGAGAAGTATAAACCTGTAACAAAAATAGTTGAATATTAAAATCATGCCAACTACTATTGCTTAAGTTTTTGTTTGAAAGAAAAAGAGAACGAAAGAAACTGTAGCTTACCTTAACGCTTGATAGAAATATGGCCACCAATGAACAATAAGACTACCACGAGCAGGAGGAAGCGTAAACCCCTCATACGTCACAGAGGAGGTTGAGCTCGCGGGAAACTAAAGGAGTACCGGTCATGATGGAGAACCCTAGGAATTATAACACTACTCAGCGGCCAACGACAACTACTTGACACAGTAACGCTCCACACAACGCGGGAAATAAACCACAAGGAACTAAACCAGCAAAGAAGTCGACTAGCAGACAGTGCAAGCAACGAGATGGACCAGGTGGTTTTGCAGAGCGGCCGAAGGCCCACAGGTAGTGGAGAAATGAAGACTAGGGTTAATTCAAACCATTATAAATGACAGTGCATGGTTGGGAAGATTCCACATAGCCTGGTTGATAATTACCATGCAGTGAGTGTGAACTCTAATGTTCCACGACAAAGAATCACCAATGATTTATTTCCACAACCCTAATCATATTGCAAGGATTCCTTAAAGTTCATCATACCATAAACCATCACTTGCATTATAAATTTTATCATATAAACATTAGGATAGTGTTTATAAAACATTATAGTATGGAATTGTTGTTCGTCGGTCACATACAATTAGGTATGGAGAATTATATTTATTTGTTTATAATAAGATATAAGAGTAAAGAGGTAAGATTATTTACCATGAACCAGTTTATTTATAAACTTATTTTCCTTCTATTTTATACATAGCAATAGTTTGCAAATGAAGTAAAGGGAATAATAATATAAGGTTTATAGAAATGTAATAATTCATATGAAATGATCATTCGAACATGATGATGGTTTTACTCTTAACCTGGTGAATTTTCTTTGTTTGTAAGATAACAATACTACTAATATTCATAGAACTATTTTCATGGTGACAAATAGACTTTTATCAAATTCAAGCCCAAGGGTTATAGAAGACATTATAAGTCAATATCTGACTGATAGCTTGAGAAAACTCAGCATTTTGGCTTGATAGTATGGACAAGAACATCGTAATCGGCATTTGACTATAATAAGTATGAAAATGTTCTGAAATCTTACAAACAAACCTTTGACTTTAGAATAGAAACAATATTCTAATCATAAGTATAATAAACCTAGGAATGTTTTTAGAAGGTTTTGTTTCCATACAAACTTTGAACTTGGAATAAAAGTAGTATTCCAAGACAGTGCAGATCCTCAAAGTATTAAAGGAAGACTTGTATCATGCAATAAACTTGGTAAATGCTTAAAGTAAGAAAAGTATATGTTGATACTTAAACTACCATATCCTTTACAATTGCAGTTGCAAATCTAAACTTTTTCTGAATCTAAAATTAGCATGTTGCCATAACTATGGATTAGTAGAATTTAAACGTTGATATGGTAACCCAGTTATACTTACTATGCTAAATAAGAAACATTTATTTACTTTTACACTTGCATTTCAATAGACACATCAATTGGTTCAGTACTCCATAGGGATACTTAATCCTACTATCATGAAAGAAAATAGCTATCATCCTTACTAGTAGAATTCAACTCTCTATCAGTAAGATCTTAAAAGAGATTACAGTTAAAGCTTTACCTTAAAAGCCTGGTAAAATTGACTATCATGTATATACTTTTACTGAATGAATTTGTACAGCAAATCGTTATTCAATACTTTAGAGATTTGTTAGCAGCGACCCGAAGATATTACCTGTATATCTGTAAGAGAAATAAAATTGTTGCATTAGCTCGGAAGCTAAGTAAGCCCAGTTTGACATGACAATCCCCCTTGTAGTCGCAAACAGAAAACAAATCAGTAACTGAAAGGAAACTAATCTTTAAGGATAAGTATAATCAAAAGATCATTCAGTTATCATTCTAGTAACATAAAACTAATCAATTCAGTTAATGACTGCATTTAATAAGAATATATGCTATTTTAAAAAATTTAAATTTTTCAGAAAATTGGGGTTATGACATATGGTATCAGAGCATGGTTCAAATACTAGGCCTCAATGCAGCCCAACTAGTTTCCGTAGAATAGTAAAAATAATATACTAACCTGTATTTTGTTATATGTAAAGAACATAATTTTTTTTTATTTTTTTTTTTACTGAATCTAACAGGAAGGTATGGAGAACCTAGGAGAATATGCTCAGGAGGAGTCTCCAAACACCGAGACAAGACAAATGTCCAGAGAACCTGTGTTAGAAGAGGTAACTGCTCACTCTTTAGAGCTAATGCAGACTATAAAGGATCTGAAGACTGAAATGGAATCAGTTAAGAAGGACAATGAAAGGATTTTGAAAACTCAAGAAGAGTTGAACCAAATATTGATGGAAAAATTTCAGAATGAAGGGAGGAGCAAAAGATCCGAATCTGAGGAAGCTAGCCATCAAAAAGGATCTAAAAGGATGAAACTGACTAAAGCTGAAAGCAGTTTATCATCTGAAGGGTTCAGGGAACAACCAAGCTATCACACTACTAGTGACAGTAGTGAGGCTGAGTTGTATAATAGAAAGAAAAAGTACAGGCCATATGAAGAGATTTTCGGGGAGTTCAAAAAAATAAAACCCCCAACTTTCAACGGAGAGATTGAAAAAGGGGAAGAGGTAGAATCCTGGTTATCCGAGATGAGGAAATATTTTCAGATATACAACTATTCAAATTAGCTGAAGGAAAGAATGGAAATCTATAATCTCTCTAGAAAAGCAGACATATGGTGGCAAGATCTGAAGAGAGTTAAGGGTATCAAGGAAAAAGAGGTTAATTGGAGTACCTTTAAAAGGTACTTCAAGAAGAAATTTCTGTTCGAACAATACTATGAAAAGAGAGATAAAGAATTTTATGAGTTAAAGTTAGGATCCATGACTGTGAAGGACTTAAACAGTAAATTCTTAAGCTTGTTGAGGTATGTACCTTATTTGGTCGATGAGAAACCTAAAGTGCAGTGGTTTCTCAGCTGTCTTCCATATCACATCAAGGATAGAATCGAGTATGATAACCCTAAAACTTTGGAAGAAGCCATGCAGAAGGCTAATTTCTATTTTGAGCAGAATGAGAAGAAAGAAGGTATAGCCAACTGGAAGGTTAAAAAGAACGGTAATCAGTCTCAGTTTAAAAAGAAATAATTTGTACCCCAGAAGAATTTTAAGAATAATAACATTAGAGGAAATTTGGGGTCTAAAATGGGCCTTAGAAGAAAACGTGTCAAAATACATTTTTGTGAGTTGGAATTCAAGAACCAATAGAATTTCAATAAAATAAGTCAACCATAATGGTTGAATTGACATATTTGTCATTAAAAAAAACTACTTTTTTTGTTCGTATTTTCGACATATCTCATTGTGT
Source organism: Pseudotsuga menziesii (assembly GCA_001517045.1). Classification (NCBI taxonomy): domain Eukaryota; kingdom Viridiplantae; phylum Streptophyta; class Pinopsida; order Pinales; family Pinaceae; genus Pseudotsuga; species Pseudotsuga menziesii. The sequence continues at coordinate 100,840 of LPNX011080520.1, forward strand.
TTTTACTCAAATTTTGATCGGGAGAGCTCGTTGGATGCGTAATTTGATTACGCATCCAACAAGTACCCACACTGCATACTTTTGACGGACCCCACACTGCATACTTTATTATTTTCCTTAGGAGGCCCATTTTAGACCCCAAAATTCCTCTAATGGAACATAAATTATTCCAACAGCAAGAATTTCCAGGGGAATAAAAATGGTGTTTCCCATAATTCCAATAATTCCAATAACTTCAAGGGCAAGGAAGTTCCAAACAATTATGGAAATTTCACTAAGAATTTTGAATGAAAGGAGCCTGTTAAGTGCTGGGAATGCAATGGACCGCACTATGCTTCGGTTTTCCCAAATCGGAAAAAGTCAAACAGAAATATTCACACCGTTCAGGATGAAATGACCATTGGAGAATTTGCAAGGACTATGGCCAGAATAAATGCAGCTTTGGAGAACCACCAAGCTGACTATCAGAATTCCATGGTGGAAGTGGAAGGTATGGTTAATCAAACCCCTGTAACTATCTTAATAGATCCAGGAGCTAGTCTTAATTACATTTCACCTCAGATAGTGGAAAAGTGTAATTTGACTGTTGAAAAGTTTGATAGTTCCTGGTTAGTTCAATTAGCCACTGGGGAAAAAAGGAAAGTAACATGTTATGTGAAAGAATGCGCTTTGCTTATGAATGATTTTAAAACTACAGTTAATCTTAATGTTCTGCCACTTGGATCGTATGATTTACTGATTGGTATGGATTGGTTAGAGCATCATAAGGTAGTTTTAAACTGTTTTGATAAAACCTTTATGTGCGTAAATAATAATGAACAATCAGTAACAGTTAAGGGTATTCCTAGGAAAACTATAATTAGGCAAATTTCTGCCTTACAACTTAAAAGAGCAGTTAGAAAAGGATGCAAGGCCTATGATGTAACTATTACAGATGAGGAAAATAAATCTGAAAATGATAAGTTAAAAATAAAGGATATTCCTGTTTTAAACGAATTTACTGATGTTTTTCCGGAGGAAATTCTAGGATTACCTCCCAAGAGAGAACTGGATTTCACTATTGAGCTGGTACCAGGTGTTGTACCTAGCTCGAAAGCTCTGTATCATATGAATATTTTAGAACTCAATGAATTAAAATCACAGTTAAAAGAGTTAATAGATAAGAAGTACATTCGTCCCAGTGTGTCCCCTTGGGGAGCACCAGTCATCTTTGTCAAAAACAAAGACGGAACTATGCGACTATGCATAGATTACCGTCAACTAAATAAGATGACAATTAAAAACAGATATACGTTGCCTTGAATAGATGATTTGTTTGATCAACTGTGTGGAGCTACAGTGTTCTCAAAGATAGACCTAAGATCAAGATATCATCAGGTAAGAATTAAAGATGAGGACATTTTCAAGACAGCCTTTAGAACAAGGTATGGACATTATGAATTTGTCGTAATGCCATTTGGGTTTACTAATGCCCCAGCTGTCTTTATGTGCCTGATGAATAATATAATGCATAAATACTTAGATAAATTTTTTGTCGTATTTATCGATGACATCTTAATTTATTCTAAAAATGAAGCAGAACATAAGGAACACTTACGGATAGTTTTACAAGAGCTGCGAGAGCAACAGCTCTTTGCGAAGTTTAGCAAGTGTGATTTCTTTAAGGATGAAATCCAGTACTTAGGTCACGTAGTGACTAAGGAAAGGATTTCAGTGGATCCTGAAAAGATTCAGGCAATTGAATATTGGCCAGTACCAAAAGGCGTAACAGATGTTAGGTCCTATATGGGAATTACCGGTTATTACCAAAGATTCATTGAAGGCTTTTCAAAAATAGCTAATCCAATTACTTCCTTGCAAAAGAAAGGCAATAAAATTTGATTGGAACTTAAAGTGTGAAGAAAGTTTTAAAAAATTTAAAACTTTATTAACAACTGCGCCTATTTTAAGAATAGCGAATCCTAATAAGGATTTTGTGGTATGCACCGATGCTTGTAATGATGGTTTAGGCAGTGTGTTGACTCAAGATGGGCATGTCATTGCCTATGAGTTCAGGAAATTAAAAATCCACGAAAAAAATTATGCAACTTATGATTTAGAACTTGCAACTGTTATACATGCTTTAAAAATGTGGAGACACCACTTAATAGGCAGAAAGTTTATTTTAATGACTAATAATAAAGGTCTAAAATACCTTTTAGATCAGCCCAACTTAAATGCAATACAAGCAAGGTGGTTGGCCTTCTTGAGTGAATATGATTTCGAAATTCAACATATAAAAGGAAAAGAAAATAAGGTGGTTGATGCTTTAGGAAGAAATGCAAAGCTAAATTTTACAGCAGCTATCAGCACTTATGCTTCCGATTTAAATGAACAACTGACAGAAGCGATAGAACAGGATGAAATATATAAAAAATTACAAGCTACAGCTAAAGAAGAACCTACAGAAATCTTAATAAAAGGTTATAGTCTAAATAAAGATGGATTTTTATTGTTTAAGGACAGACTGTATGTGCCTAATGTGCCTAAGGTTAAATTGCTGATTCTGGATTAAGTTCATAAAACACCTTACTCAGGACATCCAGGCAACCAGAAAACTCTCACCATGTTAAGAAAAGAATATTTCTAGCCTAATATGAAATCTGAAATAGTTGAGTATATAGCTAGATGTTTGGATTGTCAACAAGTGAAAACCGAACACCAACATCCAGCTAGTTTACTGCAAACTTTGCCTATTCCTAGTTGGAAATGGGAGATCATTAATTTGGATTTCATTACAATATTTCCCAGAAATCAGAATCAGAATGATTCAATTATGGTGGTGGTTGACAAGTTAAGTAAAGCAGCACATTTCATTCCTGTCAAGACTACTTTCAAGACTGCTAATATAGCTAATATATTTTTAATGTAGATTTTTAGATTACATGGAGTACCTAAGGTTATTATTTCAGACAGGGATCCTAAATTCACAGGGAATTTTTGGAAGTCCTTGTTTAAGGGATTAAACACAACACTAAATTTCAGCACCTCTTTCCATCCTCAAACGGTCGGACAGACTGAAAGAGTGAATCAAGTACTGGAAGATCTGTTAAGAATGTATGTTAAGGATCAGCCAGGTAAGTGGGAGGACTACTTGGATTTAGCAGAATTTGCATACAATAATAACTATCAGTCATCAGCTAAGTTCATCCCATTTGAAATTCTGTATGGGCGTAAATGCAACACTCCTATCTCCTGGAATAATCCAGTAGATAGATTGGTGTTAGGACCTGAATTATTGAAGGAAATGGAACAGATTGTAAAACAAGTGCAAGAAAATTTGAAGATAGCACAGGATCGACAAAAGAGCCAAGCAGATTTAAAAAGAACTCCCAAGGAGTTCCAGGTGGGTGAGCACGTGTTTATAAAGGTAAGACCAAAGAAAAGCTCCCTAAGACTAAGGAGTTGTGCAAAAATAGCACCACGTTACTGTGGTCCGTTTGAAATTTTATCCAGAATTGGTCATGTTGCATATCAGCTTGCGTTACCACCTAACTTGAAAGTGCATAATGTTTTCCATATTTCTATTCTGAAAAAGTATGTTCATGATGCTACTCATGTAATTGATTGGAATGTTGTACAGGTGGAACTAGAAGGAGAATTTCTGGTGGAATCAGACTGTATCCTCGGGAGGAGGGAAATTACTCTGCGGAACCGCACAATTGGACAGTTGAAGGTGCAATGGAAGCACCTTAGTCCTGAAGAAGCTACCTGGGAACTGGAAAGTAAGATGCGGGAAGCATACCCGAATCTGTTCCAGGAGGTTGTAGAGGATGAAGAATAAGTAACATCGAGGACGATGTTACATTTTTAAGGGGGTGTGTATGTCACATACCCCAATTTTGTAAAAATATGTTAAATATTTTTTATTATATTCCTGAGACATTATGTTAAATTAATGCTAAGTAGGAACTGATGACTCAGCAGAGTCCACAGAAGTGGAATGTAATTCAGAATATTTTATTATTAATAAATAAATTGTGGAGACAACAGCATGGGAGAGCTGTTAAAAAAAGGTTATTGGTCAAACTGGTGGATGGAACTAGGTGGAGGGAAAAATACAAGTGGCAACATCCTCAAACACTTCCTAAGTTGCAGGTGGCAACTTCCCTATATTTGGGGTCATGATCCCCCAAGAAAGTGGGATCAGAGCAGGTGGCTCATTAAATGACAACTAACCCAAAAATACCTAGGCAATATTTTAAAAGTACTCAATGAAGAGAGCTGAGGCTGGTCAGATATTTCCAGAGAGAATTCATTCAGGTGAATGTTATTCAAGAAATTCATTGAGGAAAGAGGGAAAAACAGTAAGGAAGTTGTTTTCAGAGGAATGCTGCAGTAACTTGATTATTACAGCTTATCAGCTGGGAGAACTTACTGTTAAGTTCTGGAGTAATACTGAGTTTGAAGACTACTATCTGACTTTTTGCTGTACCTAGTTCTAGCCAGGGAGACCAGAGCAAGCTCGGGGGTCCTGAGAAGCCGCAGTTTGAGTGCTCTCCAGTAATTGGTATGGAGGAATGGCCTCCCATTCCTGATTGTTGTCCTCAGTTTCAATAGGTTCTGTCACTTAACTATTTTTGTTTTAATGAATGTGAATGGATGAATGCTATGCTTATATTATATGACAGAAGATTTTGCTGGTTCAGTAATATAAATGATCTAGTTTATCAGTGATTGAATCTTTTGATGAAAGATAAAGACCCTCTATGTTTTTCCACATCTGGGTTTTACCAGACCGTACTCCAGCACAAGGGTAATTTAATTAAGAATAGTATGATGAGATTGTAGAGTAATAGATTGTTCCTTACCTATTTGTAGAAAAGATGTTTTACTGACGGTTTATAAGTTTCTAGATAAAAATTACTTTCCTGGTTCAGTATTTTACTTTCAGCAACTTTATTTTTGTAAAGAACAAATAGAAAAATAGGATTAGACCGGATGTATCTACTGTTATACTTACAGTTTCTTCTTCTAAGTATAGAATAACTATACTACTATATGTTGAACAATGAACTGAGGGTAGGAATACTTGTATGATAATTAAATCTTACTGTCAGATCAATATGATCTAGATTATATGTATGTTAGTGATGAAATCATTTTATTACTTTTTCCTTCTTTTATTCTAGACTGAGTTCGAACAGTTCCAAAACTGTTACTCTTTTGTTTTGAATGAAAATTAAGATCTATGGTTATAAGGTAGACTTTAGATAGAGTTAACTAAAATCTGGATATATAAACAAACACTATAACTAATAAAACAAATTACTTACAAGAGAATAAAGATAATATAACATAAATTACACAAGAATTTAAATAACAAGTGTTATCTCTCAACATTCTTACAAGATAAACTAAAGATAAAAACATGGAGGCTTAGTAATCTTAGAAAGATAATATGGATATTATATGAGTAATAATAATATACTTTTATTTTATACATTATAGGCATATCATTACTGTTAATATAAAGTAGGGTTCTTATTATTTTAAGTACAGTCCAAAATTAAATTATACTGTTTGAACTACAAAGTATACTCATAGTATTCAAAAGTATTGTAAAAATAAATACATCGAAACCCTATATCATTAAAGGGTATAGATTTTACTTCAATGATTGAACATTCTTTTATTGACTCGAAAGTCAAACTATAATCAAGTACAGAAACCCTAATAATAATAATTTAATAATAAAATCAAATGCATATCTGTACAATAAATAAATGCCCAAAATGGCAAGATGCTCAACTTTGGAGCTTAATTATATTTATGTTTGGAAATCATCATGTTGCAGAAACATAGTATAATACTAATAGTAATTATTGAAAATCCTTAATCAACAGGTTATTTATAAACAAAGAACAGTTATTATTATTTCTATTTTTTACTTATAAAAGAAAGGACCCTAAACAGAACTAGCAGTAGAGATAACAAGCATTTCCAGGTAAGGTTATTTAAGTATTATAACAAGTAATAATTTTTTTCTTTGGTATTTTATTGTATAGAATAATATGATTTAGAAACCACAGTAGTGTTTTAACCTTTTATTAAAATACAGTAAAAACCCTACCAGCAACTACCATGATAAAATAACATAAAATAAACCAAGTATTTTATCAAATTCACAGGAACCGAAAGTATTAAAGGCAGATAAGATTATTAAGCCAAGTTTAAGCAGTAATGGATTTAAAACTAAACAGTAACCTAATATTAACTTAAAGAAAGTAGCATGGACAGCGCATAGCTCCAAATTCAGGGTAAACCCTGATAAAAAATTAAAATATGTACTGAGGATGGAGTTTATCTCCTTGGCACCTCACGGATGCCAGTATCATTTACATTAAAGTAAAACTTACAGCCTATACAAACAGTAATACATCTTTTTGCATGCTTTACACAGTTTTCAAACAAGACCCAAAACCCACAGTCTTGGCTTCAGCCAAGATTCCATAATAAATGAAGAGCCGAACTCTTTTAACAGTGTTAGGGTTCACCAAATGAACCAAAGTAACAGCAAGAGATATACATCGCGAAGTCAGAGCCATGACTGCCATAGGGGACCAGCAAGGAGGAGTACACCATGGGTAAAATTAGGCTTACCAGGAGAAGCCAGCTGCCAAAGTTCCACACCTTTGCCACGCTGAAAGGAGAAGTTTAAACCTGTAAAAAAAATAGCTGAATATTAAAATCATGCCAACTACTATTGCTTAAGTTTTTGTTTGAAAGAAAAAGAGAACGAAAGAAACTGTATCTTACCTTAACGATTGATAGAAATATGGCCACCAATGAAGAATAAGACTATCACAAGCAGGAGGAAGGGTAAACCCCTCATACGTCGCAGAGGAGATTGAGCTCGCGGGAAATTAAAGCAGTACCGATCACGATGGAGAAGCCTAGGTATTATAAGACTAATCAGCGGCCAACAGCAACTACTTGACACAGTAACCCTCCACACAACGCGGCAGATAAACCACAAGGAACTAAACCAGCAAATAAGTCAACTAGCAGACATTGCGAGCAGCGAGATGGACCAGCTGGTTTTGCAGAGCAGCCGAAGGCCCGCAGGCACTGGAGAAATGAAGACTAGGGTTAAGTCAAACCATTATAAATGACAGTGCGTGGCTGGGAAGAGTCCACGTAGCCTGGTTGATAATTACCATGCAGTGAGTGTGAACTCTAATGTTCCATGACAAAGAATCACCAATGATTTATTTCCACAGCCCTAATCATATCGCAAGGATTCCTTAAAGTTCATCATACCGTAAAACATCACCTGCATTATAAATTTTATCATATAAACATTAGGATAGTGTTTATAAAACATTATAGTATGGAATTGTTCTTCATCGGTCACATACAATTAGGTATGGAGAATTATATTTATTTGTTTATAATAAGATATAAGAATAAAGAGGTAAGATTATTTACCATGGAATAGTTTATTTATAAACTTATTTTCCTTCTATTTTATACATAGCAATAGTTTGCAAATTAAGTAAAGGGAATAGTAATATAAGGTTTATGGAATTATAATAATTCATATGAAATGATCATTCGAACATGATGATGGTTTTACTCTTAACCTGGTGAATTTTCTTTGTTTGTAAGATAACAATACTACTAATATTCATAGAACTATTTTCATGGTGACAAATAGACTTTTATCAAATTCAAGCCCAAGGGTTATAGAAGACATTATAAGTCAATATCTGATTGATAGCTTGAGAAAACTCAGCATTTTGGCTTGATAGTATGGACAAGAACATCGTAATCGGCATTTGACTATAAGAAGTATGAAAATGTTCTGAAATCTTACCAACAAACCTTTAGCTTTAGAATAGAAACAATATTCTAATCATAAGTATAATAAACCTAGGAATGTTTTTAGAAGGTTTTGTTTCCATACAAACTTTGAACATGGAATAAAAGTAGTATTCCAAGATAGTGCAGATCCTCAAAGTATTAAAGGAAGACTTGTATCATGCAATAAACTTGGTAAATGCTTAAAGTAAGAAAAGTATATGTTGATACTTAAACTACCATATCCTTTACAATTGCAGTTGCAAATCTAAACTTTTTCCGAATCTAAAATTGGCATGTTGCCATAACTATGGATAAGTAGAATTAGACCTTGATATGGTAACCCAGTTATACTTACTGTGCTAAATAAGAAACATTTATTTACTTTTACACTTGCATTTCAGTAGACACATCAATTGGTTCAGTACTCCATAGGGATACTTAATCCTTCTATCATGAAAGAAAATAGCTATCATCCTTACTAGTAGAATTCAACTCTCTATCAGTAAGATCTTAAAAGAGATTATAGTTAGAGCTTTACCTTAAAATCCTGGTAAATCTGAGTAGCATGTATATACTTTTACTAAATGAATTTGTACAGCAAATCGTTATTGAATACTTTAGAGATTTGTTAGCAGTGACCCGAACATATTACATGTATATCTGTAAGAGAAAGAAAACTGCTACATTAGCTCGGAAGCTAAGTAAGCCCAGTCTGACATGACAATCCCCCTTGTAGTCGCAAACAGAAAACAAATCAGTGACTGAAAGGAAACTAATCTTTAAGGATAAGTATAATCAAAATATCATCCAGTTATCATTCTAGTAACATAAAACTAATCAATTCACTTAATGACTGCATTTAATAAGAATATATGCTATTTTAAAATTTTTAATTTTTTCGGAAAATTGGGGTTATGACAGTTGGTATGGGTTGTTAAATTTTAATTGTGAATTTCGGATTTAAGAAATTACTAACGACTACTAATCACTGTTGGCTTGTGTAAGATTGTGTCAGGTGGATGCATGGTAAGTGGGTATTCGTGTTATGTTAGTAAGCATAAATTATAATGGGCATAGTAATGCTGCTTACAAGAAACCGACAATTGAGCAAGTCAATTTCTATAGTAGATAGAATTGCAATTTCCTATTGAATTTGATTACCAATTTCATTGCTTGGTTAGGAAATGATCAATTGGGATAGTAGTATCAGGTAATGATTGACTGTCTGGATATTTGATGAATGTGTCAGGGGTACACACTGTAGGAAGACCATGTGTGATGGCCTGCAGAAGCCAAACTTCATGGGAAGGTTTTCCCTTGGAAATGGGTTTCGGGTGAAACGCCATTGGACATTTTGGAAATGTCTCATCTTCACTGCATGTTTGGTAATAACATGAGTGATATGGTATGGGTTATGTCAGTAAGACATGTGTGAATGGAAAATGTAAAAAGGAGTTGGGATGGAAAACTGAGGGACTGTTAACTCAGGGAAGGAGCCTCCATTTTTCCTTAACAAAGGCATACTGCGACGGAAAATGGATAAGTGTTCTGTCACCCTTGCTAATAATATCCATGTTTAATTGTTAAATTCCATATGCAGAACATGTTTGATTTTATTTCCATGATGACTGAGCACTTGAGTATGAATAGGGCCTACATGGCGCACACCGGAGAAGAGTGCACACTTTTCCGATGATGATTCATGAAAGGGTTGTCGATATTGATTACACTCTAGGGAGTGGACGCACTCCTGGTGTCTCAATACTTGATAGTGAATGATGAGAAATGTGATTATAGTTTTTGAGCAATAACGCTGATGAGTTTGCTTGTGTTGACAGGATAAAGGTAAAGGTAAAATGGTAAATGGTTGTTGTGAGGGGTTGCGGAGTAAGGTTTATTGTTGATATAAGTGTGTGCTGGTATAAGTGTATATTGGGTTGTGATATGCCTGAGGATCCATCGTAGATCCTAGACCTGGAAAGGGTCATGATAAAGTTCCAAGCCCAGTCGACATGATTGTGTACTGGATGGACATTAATTATTTGATGTTGAGGAGAATCCTATGTGCTGACCTAACATCTAAGTCCATAGGCGATCCCAAGGCTTGCAAAGCAAAGCAGGATCCTGTGGACGAACAAGGAAAGGCACAATACAGACAAGTATTGGATTATTTTGCTTATGAAAATACATGTGTATATGATTTGGTTATGATGTTTTAAGCTCTTATTCTAGAGATAAAACTGATGTGAATAAACTAAACATGTGAATTTATTCAATGCTTGGATATAGGTATCGCTGGGAGCGAGGACCATGAGAGCATCCTAAGGGTGCATGTGGACATGTGACTGTCGTGGAAAGCTCGGAATGAGTGGTAATGAAAAAGGTGCTAGTAAGACGGGGAGTCCTAGCAGCCGAGACAAACCATGTGGAGAGACTCCATGGTTTAGAGGTCTCGAATGGACCGAAGACACTAAGTGTCATGACCAAGAAAGATTGGTCCAGCATTCACGGTGAAGTGAAAGAGGCTGAGAGCATGAAAAGCCACTGCGATGGTGTGGGTTCCAGGATGGAATGAAACAAAGAGGGGGAAAAACTCTTACTACTCTCTCTTGCCTTTATATTA